>JAOTRH010163532.1:0-12738 GCA_034768845.1 Heliamphora exappendiculata
TCTATCCCTCATCTTTTAATATTTGCATTAATTATATACTTGCATACCTTGCTTTATTGCAATATTAAAAGATTTCTTAAAAGGTTTTAATTTTCTTATTGCTAGAAAAGACCCAATTCACCTCCCTCTCTTGGGTTGTCTAGATCTAACACAACACATGCAACTCACGCGACACACGCATCCCGTGCACACACACACAACGCACGCACGCTACCCACACGACGTAACACATGCATCCCATACAACGCCTCACATGCAACACACACAACACAAGCTTCTTCAGGACCTCTTTTTCGTCCTTCAGAATCAGACACACACGTCATTAGGACCACATTTTCATCCTTCAGACTCACGCACATCTGCATCGTCAGGACCATATTTTCATCCTTCAGATACTCACACACAGTGCATCATTAGGTCCACATTTCCATCCCTCTGATTCTCGCACACAAGTGCATCGTTAGGACCACATTTTTATCCTTTCGATACCTACGCACGGTGCATCATTAGGATCACATTTTTGTCCTTCTGATTCTCGCACACAAGTGCATCGTTAGGACCACATTTCCGTTCACAACACATCGAACCACTTTTCCATCCACAACACATAAGCACACACACACGCGTGTTACTAAAACCAGAGTTTTAGGTACCGCAAGACCTCATATCCGTCCTGCAACATGCATAATTAAAATTAGAATTTTAAATGCACATAACCACGTAAAACACTATGTTTCACATAACGGCACCACATGCCACACAACGAAATGTCCACTCACCGGACAACCTGTCCTCTCACTCGGACAACCAACGATGCAGAAAACCAAAACATAGCCCAGAGGCTAACACCACTCGAGCGCTCGAGCGCTCAACCACCGCTCGAGCGGTCTCCTATCAACATAACACACTACCACAGCCCCGCTCGAGCGCACAACCACCGCTCGAGCGGTCACCGCGGGGAGGAAACCCAAACCAAGAAACAAAATCAAACCCCGCACGCAACGATGCACTAACCACCGCAAACACACCCGTGTACCCAAAACTCACATCTAACTATGCACGTCATACACCCAACATAGACCCACAACGCCCACACGCTCCCAACACAAACCCACGACACCCACATGCACCCAACACAAACGACAAACCTACAGAACACGACCTAACCAAAGGCCAACACAAACCTCCCACAAAATGGTTCTCACCAAGACCCCATCCCTAGAAAGAACACCAGACCGAACACGTTCCACACCAAATGATGCACTAACCACCACGCACTCAACCATGCACCAACACCTCACATGAAATGACCAATACCCTCTCCGTTACTTCAATTGACAGAACTCCATAATCTAATCAACTAAAAATCACTAGAGGAGAGCAGTCGATCGAGCTCCATAACCCAATCGACCAAGAGGCCACCACACGACCAAAAGAAACCCCCAAGGCCCCAACACAACCAACACGGGCTCCCACACGTCCAACACGGCCCTGCTCACATCCAACGCAAGCCCACGATGCCCCAAGAAATAAGAAACTTGATAAAAAGGGGCAACAAGGATAAAAAACAACCTTTCACAAATATTCGGCCAAAAATGGGTGAAAAATGGTTTGAAAATCTTGACATACCTCCACTCTTTTGATCATAACGTTTCCTACAAAAATAATTTTAAGGTGAGAGAGGTGTCATTAGAAAGAAGACTTTCGAGGCTTCAATTTGGGTATAAGAACGACCAAATTTTGAGTTCGGATGAGGGAGATAACATCAAAACAAAATGGCATTGTGCAGCTAGTTTGCTCGAGCGGACATGAGGCGCTTGGGTGAGCTACCACCCGAGAAGAACCCAGATTTTGCTGTTCTTGATGTTCTTGGCCCCCAAACTCTCAAACACTCACAAGCCACCATCTTAACCACAAATCTAAGCCTTTAAACACTTTCTCGACACCCTCAGATGTGCCCAAACCTGAAACTACCACAAAACCACGAAAGGAAAAACTCAAAATCCGATTCCATCCATCGAAATCGACATAAAACCAGTTTTTAACCCAAAAACCCAACTTTTACAGAAAATTAGATCTACAACTATTTTATCGGTAAAAATACACTCGATTATACGTAGCACCCTTATAAAACATACAGGTCTAGAGTTCTACCACGGTGAGTTAAAAACTTGACGCCTTGAACCACGTGCAAAATCAAGCTTTGCTAGTATCAAAATCTGATCAAATGGTTGCGTAGTCCTCGATGCCGATACCAAGAATCCGCAGTCTGATCATCGAAAACTGAGCCTCGGGCCCCCGAGAACTTAGAGAGATGGCAGGGAAAAAAAAGAGAAAACTTAGGAGTTAAGTTTTGAAAATATCTTTTGAAAATATCTAACTCCAGATTTTTATAGGCCTCTAAAATATCTTTTTCTTAAAATTTTCAAAATTCGCGCTGTAACATCTCACGGCCCGGAGAACCTACCCCGCATGCATATCTAACCCCGATCATGCAACTAAACTCGTAAAAATATGCAGCAATAAAAACACTAAACGGGCGTTAGAAAATACCAAAAAAAAAGGGTCAGGGTCTCACAACTCTACCCCCCTTTATGGAATTTCGTCCCCGGAATTCATCTCATGGTCAAACGATAACCAACCATCGATCACAATCGACACGGAATACGAGATGGTAGCCAAACCATTCCTAGGATATAGTTAAACAAGGTCAGACATACTAAATAATGGCCAACTATCTCAAAGACACGGGATTTACGACCCGTCTCAAACTCGCATCCTCACCAACTACTGTCTTAACACAGCACACCACCCACAGGGTCAAAAGTTCTGACATATTATACAGGTAGGCTCACAAGCACAATGGACCCGGACATTCCATTGGTACGATTATAGTACATCGTTATAGTAGCTGGTCTTGACTAGGTCGAATGAATTGAATTTAGGTTTTGGAAATTCGATGTTCGAGCTCGATGTGTTAGTACACTTGGAGTGTATTGAGCGGGATCAACAGGATGATTGATTCTATACTGAATATATGAATTGATCCACATCCTGTATTATCATGTATTGCACGAACTCTTAATCCCGAAGTGATTGATTAATTATGTTCAGATAATGTACAGTACTTTGAGTCATCAATGGTGGAGATTTTCTCTATGAGATCAACAATACCAATGAGTAAGGTACTGACATTATTTGTCCGATGATTGATAATCAACTGACGGAAATCACGTCCGATTTAGATTGAGGAGTTCCCTCTCATGTGCTTTGCTTATAGGTTTGATTATGCTAAACCTATACAGTGGATCTTCGGATCCAGCATATCAAAAGATTAAGCAGTGCAGTTGCGAGGAAAAGAGGATAATTAAATCGGGTTGTCAGTAACTTAATTTATTTATCGGGAATCCATATCTTAAACGCGGGGAGAATTTAGTGCATTTGATAATTGAAAACTCAAGACATAATTTGAGTTAGGGCCGGGAGTTCAATCAGGACCTTTAGTGGAATAAGTTCTGGTTCGTACGACAAAGGATCTAACTCGGGGATAGAGTTAGGGATATCTGATTTTCTCGTACGGTTAGCCCGAGTCCTATACTTTCTCGTGATCCCTCACGTAGCCCACTACATGCACGGATACTTTTCTTATTGATTTTGGTTATTATTTAATTTAATTAGAATGCCGATTTTTCCGCCGAGGACATTTAGCGATTAAATTAAATAATGAGGGGCTGTTTTGGTTTTTGGCACACCTAGGGATTACTCCTTAGGTGGCCGGCCCTAATAGGAGATGGTGGGTTTTATTTTGATGTTAAGTGTATATTTTCTTATCTTTTTTTAGAAGGAGAATATATATACACTTAATATCATTTTTGATATATGGCCATATATATTAAAAAAGAGGCTCCATAAAGATAACCCTAACCCTAATTTCCTCACATAGCTACAGCCCCTCTCTCTTGATTTGGCAACTAATTTTGCCTCTCTAGAGATAAGTGTAAGAAGAAACCAAAAGTGTAGATAATTCTTCGATCGGTATCGGTGCCCACTTACCGTGATCGTCGTAGTGCGTTCGGGACATACGTGAGAAGGTTGCAAGGTCGTCTCGGATCGTTGTTCGACATCAAAAAAACTTGTTCAAGTTTCTTGAAGGTATATTTAATCATAAAATATCAGATTATTTTATTATTTTTCATGAAAATTGCACAACGTCTTTTTTTACGGTCACGACGTCGTTTATTGAACTTTTTCTGCTGCGCGGCTCTAACATAGGTACCGCAAGACCTCATATCCATCCTGCAACATGCATAATTAAAACTAGAATTTTAAATGAACATAACCACGTAAAACACTACGTTTCACATAACGGCACCACATGCCACACAACCAAACGTCCACTCACCGGATAACCTGTCTTCTCACCGGAACAACCAGCGATGCAGAAAACCAAAACCTAACCCAGAGGCTAACACCACTCGAGCGCTCAAGCACTCAACCACCACTTGAGTGGTCCGCTACCGACAAAACACACTGTCACAACCCCGCTCGAGCGCACAACCATCGCTCGAGCGGTCACCCACCGACCCAACTCTCGGCCACCAACCCGCTCGAGCGGTTACAGCGGGGAGGAAATCCAAACCAAGAAACAAAATCAAACCCCCGCAAGCAACGATGCACTAACCACCGCAAACACAACCGTGTACCCAAAACTCACATCTAACCATGCACGTCATAAACCCAACACAGATCCACGATGCCCACACGCGCCCAACACAAACAATAAACCTACAGAACATGACCTAACCAACGGCCAACACAAACCTCCCACAAAACGATTCTCACCAAGACCCCATCTCAAGAAAGAACACCGGACTCAACACGTCCCGCACCAAATAATGCACCAACCACCTCGCACTCAATCGTGCACCAACACCCCGCATGAAATGACCAACACCCTCTCCGTGACTTCTATTGACAGGACCCCATAATCCAATCAACTAAAAATCACTAGAGGAGAGCAGTCGATCGAGCACCATAACCCAATCGACCAAGAGGCCACCACATGACCAAAAGAAACCCCCAAGGCCCCAACACAACCAACACAGGCTCCCACACGCCCAACATGGCCCCGCTCACGTCCAACGCAAGCCCACGATACCCCAAGAAACAAGAAACTTGATAAAAAGGGGCAACAAGGATGAAAAACAATCTTTTCCAAACATTCGGCCAAAAACAGGTGAAAAGTAGTTTGGAAATCTTGGCATACCACCACTCTTTTGATCATAACGTTTTCTACAAAAATAATTTTAAGGTGACAGAGGTGACATTGGAAAGAAGACTTCTGGGGCTTCAATTTGAGTACAAGAACAACTCAATTTCGAGTCCGGACGAGGGAGATAACATAAAAAAAATGGCCCTACGCAGCCAGTCTGCTCGAGCAAACATCGGCACTCGAGCAAGCTACTACCCGAGAAGAACTCAGATTTTGCTGTTCTTGATATTCTTGGCCCCAAAACTCTCAAACACTCACAAGCCAACATCTCAACCACAAATTTAAGCCTTTAAACACTTTCTTGACACCCTCAAACGTGCCAAAACCCGAAACTACCACAAAATCTTGAAAGGAAAAACTCAAAACCCGATTCCATCCACCGAAATCAACATAAAACCGATTTTTAACCCAAAAATCTAACTTTTACAGAAAATTAGATCTACAGCTATTCGACCGGTAAAAATACACCTGATTATACATAGCACCCTTATAAAACATACAGGTCTAGAATCCTACTCAGTGAGTTAAAAACTAGACACCTCGAACCACGTGTAAAATCAAGCTTTGTCAAAATCAAAATCTGATCGGATGGTTGCGTGGTCATCGATGCCGATACCAAGAATCCGTAGTCTGATCGTCGAAAACCAAGCCCCGGGCCCTCGAAAACTTAGAGAGAAAGCAGAGAGAAAAAAGAGAAAACTTAAGAGTTAAGTTTTGAAAATATCTTTTGAAAATATCTAACTTCAGATATTTATAAGCCTCTAAAATATCCTTACTTGAAAATTTTCAAAATTCGCACTGCAACACCCCACGGCCCCAGAAATCTACCCCGCGTGCATATCTAACCCCGGTTATGCATCTAAACTCGTAAAAATATGCAGCGACGAAAATACTAAACGTGCGTCGAAAAACGCCGAAAAAAAAAACGGGTCAAGGTCTCACACAAGTCTTCTTGTTAAATTTCAATCATAGCTCATAAATCACAAACTAACAAATCAAGTGGATCCAATTATACCTCAATAGTTCATCTGTTACAAACTAATTCACTAATTTCTTAACCTCAATTCTTTTAAAAGGTTCACAATTTTTCAAGTGTTTCTAATTAGATTGTATAAACATTTATTCTTATTTCACATGCACCAAAATATTCCCATTCTCATGCAATTATTTAAATACATTTAAGTCATCTATCTTTATTACAAATTCACTAATAAATTCATATCACAAGGCTAAAGTAATATTTATGCATCCGACAATCAACATTTCTCCAACAGTAACAAACCAAATCTCTTTTTATATGAAATCAATTTGAGTAAATCATGAATTAGTTTATATTTTCATAATTTTCCCAAATTCTTCAATTAAACTACAAATTTAGTTCCCAAACATTAAACATATCTCAAATGTTTTTATTGTTTTCAAGGATGGCGACATTTACTCATTCTAGTCTATACTTCTAGTTGATTTTCATCCAATCTAGTTTGTTATATCCACATTTGTTAATACAAATAAGAGTACTCCACTTACATACTAAACTCAAGACTTTGGCTCATTAATTTCAAACTAAATAGAGTATTTAGGTATAAAGAAAACGATTCAAATTCAATCTTTAAATTAATTTTGATGAAACCATCATAACGCAATTATACCCTTTTTGAGTCCGTGAGTTTAAGTTTCTCAAATTACTACACTCTTTCCAAACTTTATGCTTTTCCACCAAGATTTAAATTAAATTCTTCTACTTCATGCAATTTTCTTGTAAATCTTTCCAATTTGGTTTATCAACATAAAAGGAGATTCTATACCCAACCATTGATGCAACTCTCTTGAAAATCAAGTTTTATTATATTAATATTTTTCAACCAACAAGTTTCAATGCTCAATTTATTCACAAAGATTCCAAATTAATATCCACATACTCGCATTCAACATTAATTCAATTCTAATGAGCCAAGTCAATTTAACTTAATATCAATTTAGATGATCCAAACTTTTCTCTTGAGCATCTTCATTTTGTCATTTTATCCAAATTAGTATGTAGTGAAATCAAATATTCCACTCACTTTTTATAAGATTTACCATCCACTTTCACAAACTAATAAATTATACCACTCAAACTTCTTGTTGTTGGTACCATATTCCACCCCTCTTTCCATTATTATTGAATCAATTTAATTACACAACAGTTAACCAGATTTTATAACAATTATTCACATCTTAACTCAAATTGTAAACTTTACCTCCCCATTTTACTTAGTTATTTTATATATTAGTATTAGTTTCATTTGTCAATGATGTACCCCAACGAACTCAAACACCGCATGCTTAAGTTAATCAATTTCCCCAATTAAACCATAAAAGTTAAGTCTCCAATCATAACTTAATAAGATTTAAATTAAAATTCACAATATTACCCTTCACTCTTTAAGTCCATTCTTTATGAGATTAAAACATCCTTGATGTCACGCCTCAAACATCCGAATCATGCGAAAACCCACCAAAACACCCATTTAAGAGAATATATTTTACAGTTGATAATAAAAATATACAATATTTGGATAAAAGTCCCCACAGTTCAACTCTCATAAAACTGTAAATCATGCAATCTCATACATGAATAATAGTATCGCCTCAAGGCATACAAAACCAGCCTCAATAGGCGTCACATGTGTAAGTACATGCCTCAAAAAAGAAAAACTACAGCAAGTCTTCCATCACCTCTGCAACTAGGTCATCTCATCGTGCTAACCTGAAAAGGTTTTATAGCAAAAAAAAATCCCACACCGTGAGCCGAAACCTAATAGGAACATAGACAATAAAACTGTAAAGCAGGCTATGCAACTATACACACACGGGCTCAACCACAGGAGCCAAAAAGATTTTTCTTTCAAAACCACAAGTTTTTCGTCAGACTATCACAAGTCTCAAAAGATTTTATCTCATAAAACCCACATTTTCCACCCTTTAAACTATGCATATCATCCTAACAGATATAATGCCACAGTCAAGGGAAAGCTGTAAATAAACAGTCAGCTCCACTTAGGCCACTCAGCCGAGGAGAAAGATGTAAATGTAGTCCTATATACCGACTCTGCCACATCGACAAAGGTAACAACTATAGACTCTCATCCATTACCCTCGACCCGTAGGTTTAGTAATGACAAGTTCTATACGGAGTTACAACAATAACGCCATTAACGGAGGCAACCGACTTAGTTTACGGGGTCACACCCGAGGGCACTAAGCACCCACACAACCACTTAGTTTACGGGACCACAGCCCGAGGGCACTAAGCACCCACCAACCTCGTTTACGGGAATTAACCCGAAGGCACGTAGGGACCTACTCTGCGCACATTTTTGAACTTACACTGAGGAGTAATGGAAGCTCAACTCAACACACACACTGTCACGGTACATCTATGGAGAACATTTCAAAAACCCACCGTAGCTCAACTACGAAAAATTAGTAAAATAGTTTATACAACACCTGTATAAAAAGAGATTCAATCCATCAAAATAGAGATCTAAAACCATTTCCAACAAAATGTTTAAAAGGTGAGACTCAACCCCGCAGGTTAGCTCCAAACCTCCAAAAAGACGTTTTTCACTCGATTTCATAAATCACCATTTTCAAACCTCCTTTTGAAAACTACGGATGCCCCGTACCCAAAACGTGTATATAACCGAGGAAAAGGCGTAAAATTAACTTTTACCGAAAAACCACGGTTTAAAACATGTAAACAACATTTCATGCATTTCACGCGGTGAAAGTAAGTATAACTGCATATAACACCCTCATAACAGTAGTAAGTCTAGAATCCTACCTCGGAGAGTCAAGAACTCGACGTCTTAAAACTAAACGGCATCAGAACAAGAATCCAACTAGATGTATGTGAAGTCATCGGCCCCGATAGCAAGGATCCACGAAAGAATCAACTCAAAACCAAGCCCCGGACCCTCAAATCTGGAGAGAATGAGGAGAAAAGGGGTTTCTTAGGTCTAAAGAAAGGTTTTGTACCAAAAATTCTGCCACTGGTCTATTTATAGAAAACCAAATTTAACACTGTCCAGTCGACCAAACTAGGGAGTTCAGTCGACCAAACTCTAGATCTACGATTCAGTCGACCGAACTAGACCCCCCAGTCGACCGAACCCCACACCAGAGGTGTACTGGAATTTGCTGCTGTGTTTCAAGCCAAAAACCAACCCAACCCACCTAACCAAGGTCTGGGAAAGCATAAAACACATTTACACATGCTTTTCTACAACTTTAAAGCATTAACCATGCATCGATACTATTCATATACTGAAACGAACACATCATATATATAAAACAACTTAAAAGATAAGGCTCAGGGTCTCACACTTGACTCCTACCATTAGTCTTAGATAAAGTATTTAATTTTCAATTCATAACATTCATAAACTCTTCAATTCAAAGTGACTAAGTTTAACCCGTGATTTTTAATTCTTGAAATAGTCCCTTAGTTTTCTAAGTCTTCCCAAATGGATTTTTAACTCAAATTATGTATTCAAATTCAATTAATCAGGTAGTATTATGTATTCTCAATCCGACGTAGGTTTCTCTGAAACATTAATTCTAGTTTATGAAAATCAACTCAAATCAAAGTAAAGCACTTAAGATAGTCTAAATCCTACCCCTTGAAGTCAGACATCTCGGAGTTTCATTCAAGACCACAAACCCTAGGTTCAGCCAGTTGGGTTGAGGCTTCATGAAGCTTCGAATTGATAGCATGTTCCTCAATTTTTCTCGAGTGACCTTTGAATTAGCGTCCCAATTCACCAATTGCTGAAAACAAACTCACCTCTGAGCTCAGAGCCCGCCATCAATGGTGGCATAGAAACAGTACGGAGAAGAAGGAAGGGAGTTCGGCCAGTTTGCTGTAGATCCACCATCAAGCCTTTATTTGTGCATTAAAATCTTCAAAAAGTACCTCCATCTCCAACTTTCGCCCTATAAACCCACACCCTAGGTTTCGGCCACCACTGCCGCGAGCTTCGTCGGTCTCCATCAGTCACACCACCGACCAATTCCACGATGACGCTGAGCTACCACCTTGCCGCCGATGTCTTTCCCCAACATCTCTCTCTCTCTCTCTCTCTGTCCTCTCTTTCTCTCTCTCTCTCTCTCGGCAAACCAAAGCAGAAGGGGGGGCGTCCATGAAAAAGGGGGGAGGGCGTTCGGGGTTCATTTTGTTTTAAATTTTTTTTTATATTCTCTTGAGGCTTCTAGAGATTTTCTCCTCTTCTCTCCTTTCTCTTTTTTTTTTATACAAACAAAACTTATATATATAAATATTATGAAGCTCACAATATATTAAATTTTGGTATCTAAATTATCTCAAAATAAATCAGACGGATCAAATTGTCACAAGCACGATTCTAAAACATTAGTATTCTACACTTACATGTAGGCATGATTTCTTACTTGGTACTGAGATTTTATTATCGAAAGATTAGAGAATTGGGATCAGAAACGAAAAAATAGTTTTTGTTGGGCCTAAGTCAAGGTGAGAGTGCTTAGTATTATTTTGAATATAAATGCATGAACTTTTCTTTAAACATGCTTTACATTCATGTTTTGAAGCATGTGAATTTATGATAACATAATATTTTATTCAAATGCCATGATATTTCTAGATATGCTATTGGTATCTTTTAAAACCATGTATATATAAAGGAAAGGTTTTGATAAATGTTATCGATGCTATGATATGTTGTTCTAAAGTTTCAAATTATAAGGGTTTTCGTCCCTTTATATCCTGTTAAGTGGAGGTTTTGTCTTAAAGGCTTTTTCGAGCTCAATCCCGGGTTATAGTATATACCACTCGTACTTAGTGGAGAGTAGCCCTCATTCTATTAAATTGCTATTCGTACATTGAGAATTGAGATTACGGTACTGTCAGAACTCCCAGTCGTGAGGTTGATGACTACTTAGACATTGCTAGGTATAGATTATTGGTAAGACATGATTATTCTAAATTGTGACGGCTATGGCACTACAAGAAAATACACTTTTGCCGACCACTTTTGCCGACCAAATAATGTTTGGTAGGTGAAAGTATAGACTTTCTACGACCAAATGCAGTTTAGTCGGCGAAAGCATAGATTTTTCGCGACCAAATGCATTATGGTCGGCAAAAGTATAGTTTTTCACGATCAAATAAATTTTGGTACGCGAAAATACAGAGTTTTTCGCGACTAAAGTAAGTTTGGTCGGCAAAAGTATAGCTTTCCGAGACTACAAAAAGTTTGGTCGACAAAAGTATAGTTTTTCGCGACCACATAAAGTTTGGTCGGCACAAGTATAATTTTTTATTTTTTTTAAAAAATATCTAACACAATTAATTATTAAAAAAATATTAAACTCATATTATGAGAACCGCAAGTCTAGCTAGTTATATATATGTTTAGAATAATAAAAATTAATATGATAATTTTATGAATAATTTTGATTACAAAATTAAATTTAACTCTTTTTTATAATTATATTTTTTAATTTATATATTCTAAAATATTTTTATAAACAATGAACGAAATTTGTTTTCAACAAATTAAAATTATGAAAATAATGTACATTGGGGATAACTCTATCCTAGGGAGGGAAGTGGGAATGATAATCTAGGATTAAAATATCCATGTTCAAATGTCAAAAAAATTTATTATTATTATTTTAGAATAGTATTATATATTTTTTATTAGAAAAATAATTTTTTTATTAGCTACGTCTTTCATGCCGTTCATTCGTCTTTGGCGTGCGCCTCTCACTTAGTTCATCTTCAGTGCGGTCCATTTACCGCTTTCAGGTTTTTCTAATCTCACTCTATATATTGTTGTTTGTTGATATTTTAACTGATTAATTATTTAGTACTTTACATTTTCTTTTGATTTTGTGGAACAATTGATTCTAATGTTGTCTCTAAATGTATATGCTTTCAATTTCTAAATTGAATGGAAAAATTGAACTTGAATAGAAAAAAAAACCATAATTTAATTTGAACAATTTCTAAAAAAGATATGGATGTTTTAGCAAAAAAAGAACAATAATGAGATGTGTAGTTCAACTTATCTATGAGATTGTGATTCTCGATACTCAGTCGGACCACTTGTGACCGCAGCTCATTGTTCTCTGCTTCCTTTCGTCGATGATACTTAGTTGATTCTCCTTTGCTTCGTCGGAGGTTGTGTTGTTGCTGAGGCATGAGGTATGGGGAGCATTTTAATGGTGGGAGTCTGTTACTTGTATCCCTCTGGTCATTCATTTTGTAGCGACCTGGTCCCAAGATAATAAATTATGCGTAATTTTATAATATCTGATTATTTTGATATCGTGATTTAAATTAAAATTAATTAAATTGAAGTGTTAAATAAAGATGAATTAGCCATAAAAGAAAATTATAAGTTTTTCAATTTTATATGTAATTGTGTGCCTTTCGGATAGAA
>JAOTRH010163543.1:0-12738 GCA_034768845.1 Heliamphora exappendiculata
GCCTAATGTATTTAACTGCAACCAGGCCAGATATCATGCATGCAGTGAGTTTGCTATCAAGGTATATGCACTGTGCTAGTGAAATTCATTTTCAAGCTGCAAAAAGAATTCTTAGATATGTTAAGGGCACAATTAAGTATGGAATAAGGTTCAATCAAGTTAAAAACTTCAATCTCCGTGGTTATTCTGATAGTGATTGGGCTGGAAGTGTTGATGATATGAGAAGCACCTCAGGTATTAGCTTTGGTTTTGGAATTTTTTCATGGTGTTCTAAGAAGCAAGAAGTCATAGCTCAATCCACAACAGAAGCAGAATATGTAGCTGCTGCTGCTGCTATGAATCAAGCCCTTTGGATCAGGAAACTCATGACAGAGTTGCATATGAAACTCATGACAGAGCGGCACACAAATATTTGTGGACAACCAAGCTGCAATTTCAATTGCTAATAATCTAGTGTTTCATGGCAAAACAAAATACTTCAAGATAAAATTTTATCTTCTAAGAGAGGTACAAAGGGAAGGAGAAGTGCAGCTAATCTACTGCCAAACAGAAAATCAAACAAAGGCACTTCCAAAGATTAGATATGAATTCTTGAGGCAGAAGCTTGGTGTATGTAGCTCCAGAGTCAAGGAGGAGTGTTGACCAGAATGACTCATGAAGCTGAATCAGTTTTACTTGTTGCTATTCTTAAGGATTATGACCATTTCTTCAGGCTATTTTTTAGGCACTTAGCTGTTATGCTCAACATGTCTTCAGGCTATTATTTAGGCACTTACCTGTTATGCTCAACATGTAGCAGATTTTTCTACAATTTAGTTTTCATTATGCTGTATAAATAGATAGTTTGTTGCTCAATAAAAGGTCTTCTGCAGTCTCTAAATTAGCTTCTCTCATTATCCTTAGTCTTTGGTTTCCTAAATATCCAACAAGCTTTTCTTGCATGAGTTTGAACTATGAATCAGCAGCAGCTTGTGCTTGTGTATACATAAATCTGTGTGTGCACATGCATGCCCTGTTATCCATTTATGGAAATCATGTTTGAATTACAAATTCTAGTGGCAGAACTGCAATTCAAACTTAATACACTTCTATCAATCTCCAACAAAATTACAACTTAATGCACTGCAATTCAAACAAAATGCTAATGACAGCACAATAAGTTTCTAATTCCACAACATTTCAGTCCTCTAAGTCACCAACCTCCCAACCAAATAAACTTTAATGCATTGCTTTTTCGTGATGTTCACACAGTTCTCGATTATCATGACATTTTGCAATTTCTATCAGAAATCAGACCCACATTCTGCATATGAAACATATCATCTACGCCTAATCAACTAATTGACATTTAAAACGAGGCTAGGGCTAAACAATTGCAGTAAAGAAGATGAAGATACAAGAAAACTGAATCTGTGTAATCAACAACAAGAAGAACGTAAACAATTGACTATCCACCATCGAGATTTCGAATTCAGACCTGGGAATAAGCTCCCCTTGGACTATCCACCACCGAAAACAACGCCGCGTACGGCGATTCCTGATCATCGACATCATCTGGAAACCTAAGCGCGGCGTGTAAACAAGCGACGAAGGCCGAAACCAGCATCGATACGACGATGTTCAACCAGACGCGAGTCAAAATTAGGGCAAGAATAGTGACGGCGCTGAGGAGGATTAGCACCACCCGATCGTCGATCGTTCGATTGAAGAGCGTCAAGGGCTCGTCGCGAGAGATGTGGAGAAAGAACCAGGCGGCGAGCGTGATCAAGAAGACGATGATGGAGATTGGGTGGAAGATTAGGCTTAGGAAGAGAATGATGAGCGCGATGATAGCGTAGTTGAGGCGGAAGTGGAGAAGATTGTTCTTGATGCGGAAGGTGGCTTCGGAGAAGGAGATGGGGAGGCCGAGGGAGGAGGGGTTGAAGAGTTCGCGCCAGGGACGGAGGGTTGTGTAGATTGAGTCGCGGAATTGGGCGGCGCGAGAGGGGAAATCGGCGGAGGAGAGTGGTGGCTGCGGCGTTGACGGTGGGATTGTGGTGTAGCCACCTGGGGCAGTGGTGGTTGCCATTGTCGCCCCCAGTCAACTCCGAGAAATGTTGGAAACGCTAAACCAGAGTTATACTTCTTAGCATCTCCATCAATACTCTTCGTAATTTGACTTTTTAAAATAGCTAAATATTATTTTAAATAGGTATTTTTTTTTTGAATAAATTACACTAATTTTTTTTAAAATTTTGATAAAATACGATAAATTTTATCTTTTTGAATAAATTATACTGACCTTTTTTATAGGCTGAAATATTGTTACAGTGACACTCCTTAACAGTTAACGCCGTTAAGATTCCGTGTGTGTCATTAAATATTTTTCTATTTTGCCCCTCAAATGCCGGGGCCATCAAATCTATTTTTTTTATAAAATTTATAAAATAATAATTCTTCTATTTGAATTTTCCAGAGTAATTTACCGGCGATCAAAGCCGTTCACTAGCAACGTTAGGTCGTCAAAAGGGTACTAAACGTTGTCGATCGAGAAATAATTTATATTTTACAATTGATTGTGAGTGTAATCGCTCAAAAAAAAAAAGAAAGAAAGAAAGAAAGAGGAAGAACGGGCACCGCACCACCCGCTGCACCTCTCGCCAACGCCACACCCACGTCGTTGCCACCTCCGTTGCCGGTCACTGCCACCGTCGTCTCTGTCGTCGTTCTGCTATCGCCGAACTCTCCCCTCCATTTCTTTTCTCTTACGAACTCTCTCTAATTCTCTGTTCTCTCTCTCTCTCTCTCTCTCTCTCTCTCTCTCTCTCTCTCTCTCTCTATATATATATATATATATATATATATATGGTTTGGTTGACCTGTCGACGCCGAAGGGGGCTGTCGCTGAGGGTCTGATGGTCGGCGAGGGTTCTGGGTGGCTGTCGGCGACTGGCGGCTAGGGTTTTGGTGGTTTGGCGACTGGCAGCGACTGTTTTGGTGGTCCGGCAACTGGCGGCGACTGTTTTGGTGGTCCGACGACTGGCAGCGAGAGAGAGAGGGAGAGATAGAGAGAGAGAGCCTAATCGAGAGAGAGGAGACCAACAATGGAGACGAAGCGAGAATGACGGCAACAACGGCGCCGACGGTGGCTGGCTATGTTGAGCAGCAACAATGGGGGGTTCCGACACTGCACGTTGCTTCTTCTTCCTCTCACTTCTTCTTTCTTTATTTTTTTTTAATTTACTTCCTAACCCTAGCTGACCCTACTTCAGCCGTTTGGGGTAAATTTGTCTTTTCATTAATTTCATTAATGGCGTTAACTGCTAAGAGTTGTCAGTGTAATTTGTCCAAAAGAGTGGAAAATTTTGGTCAAATACAATTAATTAGTCTCTAAAGAAAACAGTTCTTACAGTATCGTCCCACGAAAAGTGTCCAAGGGACAAGGTTGAAGCCTCGCAGGTAGCTAGATCTTTATTTTGCTCACTCTAAGATTTGCTAGATGATCAGCACAATAATTGGCTTTCCTGAAAATGTGTTTGATTGATGACGACGTTCTACTCAAGAGGAATCTCGCGTCTTCAACCAAGGCTTGGTGAGGCTAATTCAGAGGTACTCATTTTAAAAGCTTAACAGCCTACATAAAGTTTAATTATATTCCACATTAGACATACCTTTCTCATGCATGATAGTAATAAGTCTATAGATAGTCCACATCTCAGCTTCAATGCTTGATTGAACTTCTAGTTTCCCAAAATAGTCAATGGTCCATCGCCCTATTCGATCTCTAAAAAGGCCTCCAAATCCAATTTTTCCAGTGCTCACTATCCTACAACCATCTGTATTCAGTTTTAAAGAGTCTGCACTAGGACACAGCAATTGAGTAAGAATAAGTGCATTTTGATAATAGACAAGAGGGGAACAGAAAGCCTCAAGAGTTTCAGAAAAGTAAGCTTTAATAAACCAAATACTATACGAGAATGTAACTTTCAGGTTTTCAAGACATTTCTTATTGCTTTCCTTCCAAATTTCTCATAACATAACAACAAACAATTGGTTTCATTTTAAATTCAAATAAGATAAGTTTTTGGTATTCAAATTATCTTCTAGCCACACAAGAATTGATTTTTGCAGGTCACCTCTGAGCCAGTGGGGGCTAGTAAAGATGGTCAAAATGGCTTTGGCTTTAGGCCAGGCACGAAAGAGATGGTCCAAGTCCTCTTGATAGCTACCACATTGGGGACAAATGTCGGAGTTAGTTATGCCTCTCAAGGCAATGAGATTCATGGCGAAAAGTCTATCATAAAGCACAAGCCATTGTATTCTCTGTAATTAAAACTGTGGTTATAGAACTTCATTAATGGTCCAAACAATTAAGTTAACGGGAATTAATGAGCCAAATATTCATAAATTGAAAATAATGAATACTGTGGGAAATTAGTGTAAAGGATTAAAAGATTGGGACCTATGGTGTCACGCCCCTAAACCCGGGTAACGTGAACCACCTAAGAAAAATTCATTTTTAGATACTAAGATCTACCAAAACCATCCGAAACCATAATGTTAAAGAACCTAACACAAAAACGAATAGACATTCTTTAAAAAAAATGCACTTTCAAGAGTTTATTTTAAGGAAAAGAAAAATCCAAAAGGATAAGGTCAAAGTCCCTAAGGGCCAAAGTTTAAAATAAAATAAGTAAAAATTTTCAAAATTTCCCCAAACAGCTCGATCGGTCAAACCACTCAAGCGGTCCTCACTTGCACACTGTTTTTCCACCACTGTAAAAACAACCGAGAGTTTACTTTGACCGCTCGATAGACCATCAAGCGGTCCGGTTCTAGACCAACTTTTCAAACCCAACCTTCTCACCCAACACTAAACCCTTTTTGAAACCCTCAAGACATAAAAATCTAACTAAAACAAGGTTCAAACCCTCCTCAAGGTACAAGGATGATGTTAAACATAAAATTAATCGAAAACCATTTATTAAAATGCTGAAACCAACCAAACAAAAACCATTTCATACAACATGAAATATAACCCTTCCCAAGGTTCCCCTCATCATCATGCAACATACATATATTGGTATCATGGCCCAAAGGCTTTACAAAATATATTACATATACTCTCAAGTCTAAAACATATTACATGTTTACATATTCCCACATCAAAAACCCGAATAAACAACTGAGTAACAAAAACTATAGTTTTGTCTTCCGCCACCTTCGGGGCTCCTCAAAGTCACGCTACATGGTTGTGTTCACCTTAAAGATTATGATTCCAACAACGTAAGCCGAAACCCATTAGAAACAGACTATCACGAAATAAATGCATAATATGCGATCACATATTATATAAACAACTCGACTATACAAGTCTCAAAACGACTTTCCATCCTCAAACCGAAAAGTTTCATATAATCCAATAACGTCTAACAGTTGAATAAATATAAACAACACGTTATTTTTTAACCCGATTTCCACAACCGTCAATGATTCCTATGTACCGACCTTGCCGCCCTAAGCATAAAAGTAACAACTGTAGACTCTCATCCATTAACCTAGGTTCGGGGCATCCAATGACCTGCTAGATAATGACAAGCTCTATACATTGTTACAACAATAAACGCCTCCGAATGGGGTAAACACTTCATTTACGGAGATTAATCTGAAGGAGCGAAGCACCTATCTTGCGCAACTTTTTGAACTTTCACCGAAGAGCAATTGAGACCCACGTATTCACATATTGTTACGGTACATCTATTAAATCATTAAAAAGGCAAATAGCTCGATTCATTGAACGCTTGTATGCACATAACTATATATATACAAAACGTTTAAGGCACACAGCAACATTATCCATATTTTCATGGAAAACAACCAATATTTTCAAAATATTTCCACCATCACAACCATGTCATTTAAACCAAGACTTAACCCCAAGGGTAGGCTCCAAACGTCCAAAAATCATGTTTTCGTAACACATTCATAACACCAATCCACCCTTGTAACGACATGATCCAAGCCCGAAGGAAGAAAAAACCTAGAGAGAAGGCTAAGGTTCTAATATTTCTCCAAACAAGGAAGAGAGAAAGCTAGTTGGGAAAGTTTGGGTTCAAGAACCAAGGCCACTAACCTGCTCTTATAACAACCACGCTAGATAGACCGCTTTCTGTCACGATGCCCAAATAGGATCAGGATTAAAACCAACATGCATATCTAAGTTATTACATACATAGAACATATAGGAACATGCCTTTCTATAACAACAAAAGCAATGTACAACACGTCGCAAATATATATTACAAAAATTAAAAAGAACCAAGTCTCACATATGGGTTCCGTCCACGATGTCTAGATGTCTCCAAGATGTCATCCATGTGTGTATACACTAAAAAAGGGTGAGATACCCCACCGATGACTTTACTGGTAGGCCCTCCAACAATCAGATTAGAGATAGGAAATAGTGAAAGAAAGGCTTAAGAGAATTTGGGCAGAATCTTAGCTTTGTAATTGATAGTGCATACCTTTTCCTGTTGATGGCTCCCATTTTATAGTGAGAGTGGGATTTGACCCGAATCGGGTCTTGTACCTTGACCTAACCCGAGCTAGTTCGGGTTGTCCTTCCTCTGTACATGCACAGCTACTTGAGCTTGATAATGACTTATCATGAATATCATGGTTTACTGTCTCTCTATATGTTCTTTTTGCCATGTCAGATTATTTACTTACCCCCAAGCCCTGTATGGGGTAAGATCAACCACCGCTGATACTGTAAGGACCTGGTACCTGCTTATTTTGTTCTTTCATGATTTTGGTTAAGAGAAGAGACTAAATTAAGTTTGGGCGTGGGTGTTATAAAACTTTGTTCGTTAACGGTTAAATTAATGATATGTGAAAGTGAAATTAAGATATCTGGTGATGAATGATATCGATATGGTTGTATTAATGAAAAGATTCAAGTATTAAAATGTGAGCAAAGTTGGAGGTTTGAGTTGAATTTTAAGAAAATTTTGCAGAATTCAGCTTCAGGAGTCACTGCTTGAGCAGTGGCCTGTCAGGATAAGTTTTCAAGATTCTCGAATATTGGAGATTTGGGGAGTTTATATATATATATATATAGCCACGTGAGACTCCTCATTTGAGTTTTCTTCTTCTTTTCTTTCTAGAGAAATAAGCACAAGAACTCTCATGAAACCCTAACCTCCTTCACTCAAAATTAAAGATTTGAGTTAGATCAGGAGCAACTAAGGGTAGAGTAAGGAGGTGGGAGATGGAGCACCAAGTAGTCAAGAGCTTTCTCATTGCAAACCCTAGGAGGGTGAAATTGGAGAAATTTTAAGTTTTTGAGCAAATTCAAGGTAGAATCTAGATTTTCTCATATGTGTGTTTTGATTTGGGTTGATATTTTGTTTACATAAGTAAAAATCTAGTTAATTTCATGAGAAATTTGAAAACTTGATAAGTGTGTGTGAATTGAGTTTGGTTTTATGAAATTGGGGGGTTTTTGAGATGTGATTAACCATCATATTTGAAGATTTATGGTGTAAAAAGGGGCCTGTGAGACTTGAACTCAATGTTTTTGGGTGAAAAATATGGATTTGAAGCTTAATTTTGAATGTTTATGAGTTTTGGGGGTTAGGAACTCAAAACAGGGGAGTTCTGGGGTTTTTCTCGGACGACAGAGCGCTCGAGCGGAGCTTTGTCTGCTCGAGCGGCCATGTGGCTGAGAGCTTGGGCGCTCGAGCCCCCCTCTGTCCACTCGAGCAGACTGGCTACGCAGGGCCAACTGCTTTTGATCATACTCCCTCATTCGGACTTCGAATGAGATCGTTTTTGTACTCAATTGAAGTCTCGAAAGTCTTCTTTTCAATGGGACTACTCTCACAATAAATTTTTTTTTGTAGAAAAAGTTATAATTAAAATAGTGAGGGTATGTCAAATTTTCTTAACTATTTTCTACTCATTTTTTGCCAAAATATCTTGAAAAAGGTTATTTTCACATTTTCATCAAATTTCTTGTCCCTTAGGCTATGGGTAGACCTATTTCATTATACTTGGGTTGGGATGCATGTATCGTACCGATTGGTTGAATTTTGCGATAAAGTGGGTTTTCAACATATAACTAAGGGTTTTAAGAACAAAAATGGGTATCTGAAGGTTGTGATATGACATAGTCATCTTTTAGCATTGTTAAGCATTCCAAAGAGAAACTTGAGTTTTGAACTTATACATATTTACCTATAATGGGTGCATTCCATTTTTTTGAAATGATATGGCTATGCTTGAGTTCATTATGCGTTGGAACTTTGTGAAGTTGATAAATTAAATGTGAATTATGAGAAAATGTGTATTGAAGCCTATGATACATTTGATTTGAAAGAAAAGATTGAATACAATAACAAAGTGTGATTTGGAAATGAAATTGGAAGTTAAAATTGGAATTGAAACTATAATGTGTGAAAATGATTGGGAAAGAAACCGGTTGTGGGTTGGACTCTTAGATTTTTGTGAAAATGAAAGTATTGAACAAATAATGAACCGCACGGATTGATGTGCATTAAGTTGAGCTAGCAGCTCCGTGGTGAAAGACCAAAAACTTGCGCAAGATGGGGACCACATGCCCACAGGTTAGTCCTCGACATGTGGTGTTGCGTCGTGGTGAATTATAGAGTTATCTATTACCCAATGGCTTCGCGTAGCCTATTGAGAATTAATATGGAGGAATTTCTATAAGCTGCACCCGACGCTGGTTCATTATATGTGGTGTGTCGTGGTGAGTTATAAAACTATCTATTACCCAATGGTTTTGCATGGCCTATTGAAAATTAATAGGGAGGGGTTTCTATAAGCTGCACCCGACACCGATTTTGTGATATGGTTCTGTGATAAACTAGGTAATGAAATTGTGATACGATTTTTGTGAAAAATTGGATAATGGGATAATGATATGAAAATTTGAATGGATAAATGGGAACAAATTGGTGTGCATAGGTGTGTGTGTGTGTGAAGGAATATTGAATTGGTGAAATTTTACATTTTACTTTGGTTGCACCCATCACACTTCACAAATCATGCATTACATCTGAGTTAATTTATATCCTACGAGTTTCGGCTCATATATGTATGTAAACCATTTCAGGTTTTGAAGGGATGGGGTGATACTGAGGCTATGAAGACATTTTGGGAAGGGCTAGAAGATGGATCTAGTGTTTGCTTTGTTGAATGCCTTGTGAGTTCATAAAGTTAAGGGGTATACTGTAATTTAATCTTGATTCTGTATTTTAGAAAACTCTTACAAGTGTAATTTTATTCTTTTCTTTTGTAAATGAATTTTTGGGACTTGTAGCATTGTTTAGAAATCTTTACGCATCTATAAAGTGAGAATATAGTTGTTCAAAGAAAACCCTTATTTCCAAATGAGTTTCAAGTTAAATTCAAACCTATAATGAAACAAATGTTTTTATTGATAACTTCGTATACGGGTTGGTTTGGGATCGGTTCACGGGTTCCCGGGGTTCGGGGCATGACAAATACCCTGACCTTGATGGTGGTTCAACTGTCTTTAACACAACAATAGAGGCAGCAGGCTCAGACTTGCAGACTCTGAGCTCGGGTGATTGTGTCTTGGGATTTGTTCTACTCGGCTCCTGATTGCCTAGCTATTTTCTAATATGAGCCCAAGGATTCGAGTTGCTCAATCCTCCTCGAGCTTGAGCCAAAGCATGAGTAGCCGAACTACTCATACGTTTGAGCTTGCTTAGCCGAGTCACCAAGCTCGGCTATCCTCGACCCATAATTGGCTTGGAGGCTAAGTTGGCTACTTCTACGCCGACATAGCTACCAAGTCAACTCGGTGATTATCCGACCTCCCTTAATTAAAAAATAAGAAATACTCTTGAGATTCAGAGCGAGATTGGCTTTAATTTCCATCCAAGCAACCCAAATTGCATAAAATGATGCTCCTTAATTACTTAGTAAAAGAGAATGACAACCAAGGCATGTTTCATTTTCCATAGGATATTGTGGGTATGAGGGAAGACTTGGAGGGTAGGCTTGTACAGAAAGGTTACAGATTTTTAAAGGCCAAATTGAGGTTTGTTACATAGGTTATGGCTTTTTGAAAGTAGGAGGTATATTTAATGTTCATAAGTTTTGCAAAGGAATGAATTCTCAGGTGATGGTGGTGGCAGTGGAAACGGTAAGGACGGCGGGGGTGTGTGGCGGGGTGTGCGATGGTGGCATTGGTTATGATAGTGCCTGGATATGACGTTTGTGGTGGCATGGATATTTATGTTTTAAAGTAGTTTTGTTGCTATTCTAATACACCATTATAATACTTTCTTCAGTTTGAACCCAACTTGATATAACATGTTAAAATAAAAATAAAAAAAAATATTTTTTCAAAAATAAAGTTTCAAAACTTTCATTGTAAATTTTTCTTATTAATTGAAAAATTAAAGTTTAATCTCAAATATTTAAATCCAAAATCTTTTTACAAATGGTAAGGCATTTTCTTTAATGAATTATTTTTTCTTCCTAATGGTTTAAAACCCATTAATGGGTTATGATAATTCCCAACGTTTCTCCTCGTGATGGAATTAGTGATTCAGCAGTGATAATTGCTTTACCGTTTGACGGCTTCATTTTATTGTCAAATCCTTACAGTTGTGGTTTAATGAATTTAATAAAATATCAACTTATATGGGATTAATTGCTTTTGTATCGTTCATCTCTTGGGTTTTGTGTACATAGAGGCTTTGGCAGACAACAAGGGACAGTTTTCAAAATTATCATTACTTAGCTCTCTAGTACCTTGAGCAACTCAATTTCCTCTCTGTTTTCCTACAAGTCTTTCTTTTTCGGGTTTATCTTTTTGCTTCATTCGGGTTTTGGGAAATTTCGGTTTTGATTGATTCATCTCCTCCTCTTGATAAACATAAGCATCAGATAATAAATATTTGTGAATTTTTGAGTTGTATCTCGGAGCAGTAGCTATTCTTCGGTACCTTTACATAGGAAAAAATTGTAACTTTAAGATAAAACAATGTGTGACATGCCTTCCACCTACTCTTAGACCCGATATATCTTTAATTTTATTTAAATTTATTTCTGTATTTCGTAATTGCAATTTCTTTAATTGTAAGTCTGAATATTGTTGTATGTTTTTTTTAGCTAACATATATATATATATATATTTGGAGTATTTGTGAAGTAATACTAGTTTTATTTGTGTGAACAATTTATACGTACTCTAAGCCCTTTTAAAAAAAACAACGTCAAGATTTGAGTAGTCTTTTAGTGTCAAATCCGAAAAATTCAATGATGAATACTTTAAGAAAAGGGAAACTCAAATAAATTATTAGCTAACAGTGTTGGGTTTTATTTTCTGTGATTGATAGCACATATTCTAGTCAAGAAGAAATGTCCTCTTCGATGACAAAAGGACAAATTGAGTTTCATTGCCATAATCGAATTTTGATTCCTTTATCTGATCACATTTGGTATCTATCTTAATACAACTAAAATCGCAACAGAGTTGTGGAACACTTTAAAATCTGAATATAGTCTAGATGATGCGGAAATAAATAGGTTTACAGTCTCAACTTTCAACAACTATAAAATGGTAGACAAAAAATCAATTGGTGAATAAATTCATAAATTTAAAGAACTCTTAAGGGGTGTTGAGAAAAGTAGAACAATTTTTAGTGAAGACCTTAAAGTGTCATACCTTATAGATACATTGCCAACATCTTGATCCTATTTTGTTCAATCCCTTAGACACAGACAAGGAGAGCTTACCTTGACTCAAGCGATCAATTTTGTTAAAGTGAAAGAAAAACATAGAGTTTCGTTACTCAACCCAACTGAAAAATCACCTAAAGTATATGTAGTTGAAAATAATAGAAATTCCAATAACAATCCCCAACTTTAGCAGAAACGATTTTAACAAATCACGAAATTTCAATAATATAAACAACTAAAAGTCTAGGGGGTAACTTCAAAAATTGGTTCAATCGCAATAAAAACTAAAATCAAAATTTTAACCATGGCACCAAACCTAACCTAAGGGTTTAGAGAGAGAGAGAGAGAGAGACCAGGTCTTGCTTCGTTTGTGGAAAGACCAATTATTTGGCTAAAAATTGTTATTTTAAGAAGACTGAGCTAGTAAAAAATCAAAAGAATGCAAGAGCCCAAGTGAATGTTGTGGAGGTTCATTTCAGGTATAATACTTTTTTAGTGAATTTTACTCATCAAAGTAAGAATTAGTAGTTAGACACTGAGGGTAATGTACTGAGGGTAATGTACATGTTTGTTTTGATTGTGAATTTTTTAAAATTTATCAGAGATCAAGTAGAGGAAGTTTAACTCTATGTAATAATTCAACTGCACAAATACTAGGTTTTGGGAGTGTGGAATTGAAGATAACATCTGAAAATACTTTAATTTTGAAAGATGTGCGGTGTATTCCTAAAGTTAGAAAGAATTTGGTTAGTGGGTTTTGTCTAATTCAACAAGGCTATAATGTGGTTTTAGAGTTGATGGAGTTGTAATTTCAAAGAATGATATTTTCATTGGAAAAGGCTATGTTTGTGATGGATTATTCAAATTGAACATTGTTTTGAAAGTTAATGATATTTCTCCTCAAATTTTGAATATTGAAACATATTTCTCCTCAAATTTTGAATATTGAAACATGTGATTTATGGCATGAACGGTTAGGACATATTAATCAAAAGAAAATAATGTTGGGAGATAATC
>JAOTRH010163554.1:0-12738 GCA_034768845.1 Heliamphora exappendiculata
ATATAAATAAAAGAAGAAGAAGAAGAAGAACCACCAAGAAGATAACTCTCCAAAATCATATGAATGAAAACCACAAAGAAGAAGAGCAACCAATGAAAATCACAAAATCCCGAAATCGTAAAATCACAAAACCAAATTGGCAAGATCACGAAATCCCAAAATCATAAAATCCCAAAATTGCAAAATTGCAAAATCGCAAAATCACAAACTAATCTCAAAATTTCAACCAGAATCAGAGCAACCAACGAAAATCACGAACCAACGACAATTACGAGCCAACAAATTTTAGAAGATTTCAAAAAAGTTACTGTTGATGCGCCACACCAAATTGATTGAAGGCTTGCCGCAAATAGAGAGCCAAAAATCAAAAAGCTAAATTGGCGAGGCAACTGGCGAGGCCATTGAAGCGGTGGTTTTTGAGCTTTCTCGCCAAATTGACAAAGGAGAAGAAAATAGAGAGTGGGTTGAAGATGGTCTTACAGAAGGAGAATGAAAAATTAATGTAACATATTTCAGGACAAATCTTTGTTCAAACGAACAATTTTTTTTACATAAAAAAAATCCAAGTTGCAAAGCAAACTATTCATTCGAAACTGATCCTATAGGACCAATTGGTTTTGGGATTTATGGTGTGAACTATTTAGTTAATTTTATTTTGGTTTTGATTATGATAATTTTAAATTTTTATTATGACAATTTTAAATTTAGTAGTGATTATTTGAAGTTTTATCTTGTACGTGAACTATAATCTGATATAGTGTGCATCTTTTGATTATTTTAAATATGACTTTTAATTATTTTAACTTTGATTTTAGTCATTTTAAGTTTAGCTTCCATTGTGATAATATTAGGTTCGAATGTAGTTACTTTATAAGTTCAGTTATTGGTTATTTTAATTTTTACTTTTGTTATATAATATTTATACTCAATTAAGAGTGCAAATGCACACTATTATTACCCGTTTGAAAGATACTATGGTGGTATTCAATTCGCATTGTTACTTAGCAGAAGTAAGTCGCATTGTAATGATGGTTCTCGATGGGAAGCTGTGCTCATTGGCCTGGCCTAGTTTTATTTTCTTTGTTTTTGCATGCTTAGTTGGTTTTGGCTGTTCTACGTCCCATTCCTAGATTGATTTCTTGTTAATTGTTTTTTATTTGGGCTTTTGGCTTTTTTTGAAGTGTAAGTTTAAAGTTGTTCTTAGTTGGGTGGTGAAATTGGATAAATTATATATATATATATATATCTTTTTACAGATAAAAAATAGTAATTTTTAATTTTTTACTACTAGTTTTAATAATAAATTATTATTTTTTAAAATATTCACAATTTTGCTATAAATTATAATTATTTTTACTTCTATAAACAACTACTTCAGCTACACGTTAACATGTTACAACTCATTTTCAGAATGGCATTCGTGACTGGCCAGTGAGTAAACCCATCAAATACCTCTATTTTTTCTTCATTAAAAAAACAAATGTTGATATGGCCTCTATTTTTCCTTAGTATTAAAGAAATATGTGCATAAGAAGTATAAATCTAATGTATGATGAGTAAGTATGATTATGAAGACAGAAACATTGTTGAAAATAGAATATTTGGAGAATTATTTACGCTTTGTAACTTATTAGCTCATCTTTTGATGACTGAGTTGGAGATTTAATTTAAAGATGTAGAAGTTTTTGCATTTAAATCTCTAGTTTTGTGGTTAAGTTGTATTGACTTAAGGAAAATGGGTATAAATGAAAGGGTTGGAAACTTTCCCACTTGTGGTAGGTGTATAAGAATTAATGAACCATGGAGATTTTGGTATTAAAATAATTGAACAATTAATTGAGCCATGTGACTTAGTAAAACATGGTTTAATGGTTGAATTCAAGACATAATTTTATAATTTGTGGACTTTTGTATATAGATTATGGTTTGGATTGTGGAGTATCACATTTGGATAAATTTGTAAGTTAACTATAAGAAATTGGGATGATGTGATAAATTTGTAGTTATATATCGGGTCTTGGATGGTCTGGTAAAATATAATTGCACTATAATTTATAATTGTCGTCTAATGTCGGTTTTTGATTGTGAAAAAATTGAAAGTGCATGTTGTGAAAGTAAAAGAAAACTAAACTTGAATGAATATAATTAAATATGAATTACTAATCTCATGGGAATAATATTAGGTTAAATTAATTAAACAATAGAAAATATGAGTTAAATGAATTTGAGTGACAAGTTAAATAAGATACCAGGCTAAAGAAATGGTGAATTGAAGAAATGTTAAAATGTTATATGACAAAAGAATAATGGCGAATGAGAATTTCTTCTAAAATTTATAATTCGGGGTGTGTAAATTGTTATTTGACATTTATATATAAAGTTAAATGAGATAACATTTTGAAGACAGTGAGACATGATTACTTTGGTAAATCGAGATAATGGATTATGATATATACATTGGCACGGTAAATGAAAAAAAAAGTTAATAATGTTAAATAAAAAATTATGGACAAATGATTATTTCTATCAAAACTTTGAGGATATGTGAGTAATTGTTAGATTAAGAAAATGATTGGAATGATTTTGCATAGAAGCATGCTCATACACACTTTACACATCATGCATTTCACAATTAATAGTTTTTATTCTACGAATTTCGGATCACGCTTATTGATTACATATTTTACAGGTTCAAATGTTAAGGAGAAAGCGTAAAAAAACACCTTGATTTTGGATAGAATTTTGAAGGCGTAAAGAATTAAGTATTATGAACTTTAATTATTTCTTTTGGAAGTTGATTATAACATGTAACTTAGCCTGTATTTGGCCTGATTTAAAAGTTAATTTTTTTAACTTTTTCTATAAAAAAAAGTCACTTAGTCTGCTTTCGCTTGATTTTTTGGCTTTTTTTTCTCACAAAAAAGTTATAATTTGACATCTATTTTTACTCAAAAAAGTTAAAAAATTTAAAAATCATTAAAAAAAACTAGTCTAAACACAGGTTTATTGGATTGTAAAGTTTTAAATGGTTGTGTTTGTGCTTAAAGGATTTGATTTTAGTATCACATGTCATGTACTTATGGAATTTCTTGTAACTTTTTTACACTCACGATGAATGTAATCCTTTTGAGTGTTAGTTGGAGTTTAGCATGTTTGGTTTAATACTTTGGGAATGAATATAACTGTGTAGTGGTACGGAGAAGGTTAGTTATTTAGTAGTATTAAACTATTATTGAGAATTGGGATTTAGGTTGTGCCTGCTGCGTGTATAATATTATTTACGCTTGAGAAGTTATTATAAAAAGAAATTATTCAAAAAATAAAAAAAAATCTGTCAAAATTTTTAAGAATTACACTTGGAGTATTTTTAAAATTTTTGGGAAGTAACATCTTTTAAAATAACTTGAATCCAATATTTTTTTTAAAAAAAAGTTCTAACCCTAAATTAAATTTTATAAAAAAAAATTTCAATAATTATTTTGTAGAGTTTAAATTATCACTTAGAATTCGTGTCCCGAGCTTAGATGCGTGACATTATCTTTCTCAGCAGCAGCAGGTGACGAGGCTTAGTGCATCAATTTAATTAGAAGCATAAGGTGGTGTTAAATTGGCTGTCACATCACATGGGTTATGCTAATACACACTCTTAATTTCTCTCTTTTTTAATATAAAAAACAACATGAAAGACAATCACCATAATAATATAAATATTTACTGTATAGTTCAAATTTTGGAGAAACAATTCCATGCTCGAATACAAAAAAAAAAGTGAAAATATTAATTTGATTTATTTATTTATTTATAATTATTATTATATATATTTACGGAATTTCTGAGAAGTTTTTCAAAATTCTATTTTGAGTAAACATGCTTTAAACTCTTAATATAATTTTTTTTTCAGGTTTACTTAATTGTAGATGGGTTGCTATATAGCATACTTTTTAAATAATTTTAATTTTTACTACAAATTATAACTATTTCTTTTTGTGCTAATTGGTGATAGGTCTTTACTTCACTAAGTCTTTCTAAATTTTTTTTTTTATCTAATTATTGACATCTTTACTCTTAATATATTAAAGCATAGTAGTATGTATTATGACAACACATTATTGGTAAGTGTATTTAATGTTTTGACTTACTGTTTTGATAATATCTATTTCGGTATATGAAAACACGTTATTAGAAAGTGTATTGAATATGTTGGTATTTCTATTTTGATAATATCCAACAAATCACTTTTAAATTGAGAACACTCTCAATCAACATTCATATTTCTAAATGATAATTTAAAAACTAGATCAAAAACTAAATCCGTTTGTAATCGAAATTAGATAGTTGCATTATGAATATATAATAAAATATATTGTAAATGGTCTAATTTTTTTGCACCTTCTCATTTTCTACAAGATCTCATCCTTTGTAAATGTGATTATAAATATTCTCATTTTGTGCATATTCTCATTCTCTGAAAGTGTAAATGTTAATATGAATAATTTAAGGGGCTTTCTGTCAAAAATTTAAAAAAATAAGTTTTAACACACAAATTCTATCAATAAAAATTTTAACGCGCAAGGTCCATTAACAAAAATTTTAACGCGCAAGGTCCAATTGTGCGATTTTTTTCAAAAATACCATCTAAACAAATAAATTCACCTGTTTGATATTCATATATTAGACATAAATATGCAACGAATAAATTTATCTATTTGCATATGAACACAGATAATACAAACAGATAAATTTATCTGTATTCTTTATATATATTTTGAAAAGGTACAGATAAATTTATCTATATTTTTTATACGTGCTTTCAATAAAAACAGATAAATTTATCTGTGTCTTTATACATATTTTGAAAATGCACAGAAAAATTTATTTGTATTCTTTATACGCGTGCTTTCAATAAGACAGATAAATTTATCTGTATTCTTCATACATGTTTTGAAAAGGCACAAATAAATTTATCTGTTATAGGATATTTTTGTTCCAAAAATATCTTGCGCGTTAATACTTTTATGCGGATATACCTTATTCTTAAAGAATTTTATGCTGAATGAAAAATAGTAAACAGTCTATAAATTAAACTGTTCACTAATTTTTTAATTATTTAATTCAATCGTTAGATTTTGTGTGCATATGTCTATAAAAAAATATTCTCAATTTTTACAACATAACTAGAATCTGACCAACAAAATTCACCATGAAATGAGAACACTAACCTTAAGCGTATATGTTCATAATTGTTGCATATGGATGTCAGAATGTCATTTATGAGCGAATTTAGGGGACGAAACGAGTAATTGCAAAGACAAAGAATAAGACTCGCTGATCATTTGGAAATGAATTAAATGAGAAATAGAGTCAAACTAAATGTGACTCAGTCCAAATCTTTCTTCTAAATGTGGTTTGATTTGCATGCGATTTTTGGCTAGATTTAATCATTGATTTCATGGAGTATTTTTCTTTAATCATCTTTCAGCGACTTTCCAAAATGATAGTCATTTTTTTAGGAGTAGTTTTTTTCTTGCGCGGTTGTAGTTCATAAAGAGAGGACATTTTTGGTACAAAATTTTAAAATAAGACTTACCATGATATGAATCTTTTAAACGAGATTAATCTCAAATAAATACTACAAATAGGACTTGAAAATAAAAACCCCTAAAAAAAGTTGTCCATTTTTTTAAAAAAAATTTGATAAGAAGAAAAAACCACTTGTAAGGCTTCTGTAAGATTTTTCTCAACTTTAATTAAAATAATTATACTTTTAGATTCATTTGACCACGAATAACCCCCAAAAAAAATTCAAAAAAACTATCTCAAATAGTGTCTTAGTCTATATAACGTCTCGATTTCGTAACAATAAAATCCCATGATATATAAAGGATAAAAAACCTGAGATCAAGATTTTACCTTCAAGGTCCAATCAAAAGATTAACCGAAACTATACTTTGTTAAAAAAACTCAACCAAAATATATCGTTTTCCATCAAAGTCGAAGTAAAATAAAACATTTTAAGCCATAAAACAAGCCCCCAAACTATAGTTATTTGTGTTGTAAAAGATGCTCAAGAGATAACCAACAAATTTTTTTTTTTAAACAATTTTTTAAAAGTATGCCACCTAGTGCAATCAGCACGAGCGGGGAGGTACCTGAGAGCAAATTGCTCCAAAATTCTAAAAATTCTTCTAAGTATTGAAAAAACACTAAAATCTCCCATCATTTGAACATAGTTATCATAAATCAAAACTTGAAATTAAAACATACAATTAACTTTGAAATCATATCCAACATATCAAAAAAAATGAAAACTAATATTTTAAACCATAAAATTTCATAAGAGAAACCAAGACATAAGTCCGAAGAAATAATCCGACGATCTCATATGCATACAATTCATAAGTACATGGTCTTAGGGACTTACAAAACGGGTTCCATCAACCATCAACTTAAACTTACAATGTATGATAAGATTGAACTACAACAATACAATTTCAAAAATAGGGTCTTCTCAAAGACATGTAATTTTATCAAAATGACCCAACTAGGTCCCCAACTGTGGTCCACCGCACTCGGCGACTTATTCCACTTAATTACCTAAAATATTTTATACAACATGAATTAAGACTCGTAGAAAATAGACTAAAGAAGAACCAATGCATAATATGCGAGAATGGTTATATGAATACACAACAAGTCTTTAGTTAAGAAACCAAACTCACTTTTCTAACAAAATTTTCATTCACCTAACCGATTATTCTCGTGCAAAACTAACTCCGTTTTAGATCAATCATCATAAGCTCTCGACTTTACCATGCACAAACATACACACTTATTTTTCGACACTTTCCAAGTTCACCCAACCCGAAGTATTTCTCATTTCTTGTTAACTTTTATCATCACAACCATCATATATACCACTTCGGGATCATCGTTCGAAGAGTAAGGGCTTCATTACAAACCACTTCGGGATTACCATCCGAAGGGAGAACATACAGTAGAAACCACTTTGGAATTACCATCCGAATGGTAGGCAAACATTATAAACCACTTCGAGCTCACCATCCGAAAGAAAGACATACATTTTAAACCACTCTGAAATCACCATTCAAAAGGAGGACATTCATTATAAATCACTTCGAGAACACTATCCGAATGGAGGACATTCATTCAAAATCCCCACCCCTTATTTTATTGTTTTCTCGTTTCATCAAAATTCATAGACTCTTTACATAAATAGGTTACCACAACCTCCGATTTACAAAATATCATCTCAATTTTATCATTTGAATTCATTAACCCAAAAAGGCCTAAGTTTGTTCAAGGTTTAACCCCATCGTAACCATAACTCCTCATTTTTTAAACCAAAGCATCTCCAATAATGTTAACATGATAGATTTATCTTAAATCACCCATAAATTCAAGATCTAGCACGCTTTAACATCAAACTCTAACCTAGGGTTCCAATAATATAAATTTTTATGATTTTATACAAATTCAACAACAATATAACTTATATACGTGTATTGATCAACGATTGTCATAGATCCTACATTTTTAAAGCTCAATCAACTAAAAACCAACCCGAGCAAGCTCCAATAGACCAAATCTCCAACCGGTGGACAAAGACGAAGCTTCCAACGCCAAGCTCAAGCCGCCAACGAGTGCTCAATTAAGAGGGAGGCAATGCATCCACTCTAGGGGAGCAAGGAGGGCTCCAAGAAATCACCAAACCCAACCTTAGGTCTCAACTCTTGCTCTTGAGAGAGAGAGGGATACAAAGAATCAAAATAAAATGTTTTAACCCGCAACTTAAAGCTTGCTCGCCCACAGTCCGCTCGAGCGGACAGAGGTTCGCTCGAGCGGCTCTCACTTACTTGAACTCTCCGCCACAAGTCCGCTCGAGCGGTCAGTGCTGTGATGGACTCTGAACCAAAACTGTATAAATGAGTCAAATCATAAGACAAACACCTCATAACTCACCCAAATAACCCACAACAATAATCCTCATACATTACCAATCATACAATCATTATCATCCCTTCTTAACATGATTAAGTTTTAATTTTTTTGCACAATTAAGCATTTTTTATATACCATCAAAGGTCTCAAAACAAATTTTAATTAATTCTCAAAATAAAAAGGGATCGAGTCCTTAAATTAAATGCCATTCACAAAACTAAACAAGAAGAAGTTATTTAGTGGGTAGCGAATACCATGTTAGCTTGTTGATATGGTGTACACACTCAATATATATACGTCATATATTTATAATTGTAGAAATTAATCCTACATTAAAGAAAAATAATTTTAATATATTAGAATGGCCTCATATTAAATAAACACATGTTATGCATGTATTAAATAGATACAATACATCACCTTACTAATGTAATATGCTTCACATATATAATAACTTCTTTTAAAGTAACATTTATTATTTAAAAATGAATAATTATTCAACAATTTTGACCTATTATGTGACATTATATATATATATATATATGATCCTCTCGTATAATTATAAAGCAAAATATACTCTGAAAAAAATAATATAAATCTATCCTTATTAAAAAAGTAAAAAATAATAATAATAACTTATTTAATATATATTAAATATTTTTATTTAACAAAAATACAACGGATCATAATCTACGTAATACTGCAAAATCATATAATAATTTCCCCTTTGGCGAATCTTCTCGGAGTGCTGTGAAGGGGTTAGGATGATGGTATCATCGTACGACCCATGATTTGTTTTTCTTCTCTTTTCTTGCAATTTTTAAATTGAATTCTTTTTCATGTAAAAGGACCCGTACCAACTACCTTCTCTCTCAATTTCTTTCAATTAAATAATTAAGTAATGAAATGAATACAAAATATGTCAATTTGACTACCCCACAGTTATTATTATTATTATTATTAATTTTTTTGGGTAATTATATTATTATTATTTAATGCAATCAATCTGTGTTTATAATTATTTTTTTAATCATTCATCACTTTAATCAATCAAAGCATGCATGAAGAATGAAATTTGTGATTCTTTTTAATCATTCATCACTTTAATCAATCAAAGCATGCAGGAAGAATGAAGTTTCGCAAAGACTAGATTAGAAAAAATATAGAGAGATATAGAGAGACTTAAATTAATGCCATACACAGAAATTATAAAATTAAAAGTAAAACTTGTATTCCTTATTTAATTATAGTAGTTTGTGTCTTTTCTCGTTAAAGTAGTCAGTTAGTCAAATTACGTATATTCGTATTTCTGTTATATTTTTATTTATCTTGTGTGAATCAAATTGAACTAGAGTCATGAATTCATAATAAATCTAATATATATAAAATTTTTATTTTATATGAGGCTTAAAATTTTAGAATTAATTTGCCTATAAATAGAAGCTTTTTAATTCTAATAAATTGTGTAAAGAATTGAATCAAAGGGGATAGAAATTTAGGGAGAGACAAAAAATTATTAGAGACACGAGAGTAACCCTTAAGTGGGGGAGAGAAATGTAGAGAGAAATAAAAAAATATTAGAGACACGAGAGTAACCCTTGAGTGGGAGAACGAGATTTGTTTCAAGGCATGAAATATAGGTGTCAAATCTTGAAATATTTTTGATTTCACAATTGTACATTCTATAATTATAGTGAATTATCTCTCACCCCTATAGATATAAGTAGGTTGTGTTGAATCATGTAAATTATTATGTGATTTTTTCTTTAGTATGTGCATAGTTGTGTATTTGTTTGTATTCAGAAATTGGTGATTAAAATTTTAACATTTATGAAATGGATAAATACTCTAAATTTTAAACTCAAATTATGAGACTATTTTAAATTGCTAATTTAACTGATGTATGCAATTAAATTATTTTACAAACATAAATAATAAATCTCACTCTTTATCTTTTGCATCATTTTCCTAATCAAATATAGTTTTGATAAAAAAATAAAATTACACTATTGTTCTCATTCATAATATTTCAAGTACCAACAATTTAAATATACTATTAATTTCATAAATTTAATCCTTTAATTAAACGTGACCAATATATCATATGGTTCAAATATTAGCAATTTTAGCTACTTAGCCTACTTTTAATATGTAAAATAAGAGCTTCACTAGTTCACTTTGATATTTGGTATAGTATCTCGCCAAGAGCCTGATTACAACTAGTTAAAAAACAAGTTTTTTTTAGTTAAAAAAATATAATTGTATTTAAAATATGTTGTTTGGTAAATTTATATTTAAGCTAGTTATATTTAAATATGGTTGATTGGATAAAAAATTATTTTTTAATCAAATTGAATAATATTGTCATTCTATATAATTAAATATTACAATTATATATTGTTGACGTTAGTACTAAATAAGTTATTCTATTCATACCTTTTTAAATGATTTAGGAGTTCAAATAGAGTATTATAAGAACTAGTGTGTGTGTTTTTTTTTTTTGAATTTTTGAAATTTTTATTGTTTTGCCAAACTGACTATGCTAACGTTTTTAGTATTTTTAGTCAAAAAGTCAAAAAACTTAAGTTGACAGTCAGGCCCCAAACATCACCGGCTATTCTTTACTCACTGGTATTTGAAGTCATTCTCAAAATTGCTCACTAAGAACATCTCCAACCCAAATCTTTATTTTAGAAAATTAAAAAAATATCTTTTAATTAAAAAGTGAATTTAAAAAATGAGATTATTCATTTAAACTCCAACCACATATCTCTATTTTTATCTCTAAAAAACTCTCTCTAATCTTAGCCTTCAATATTTCCCTCCAAATCCAAATCGGTTCACGGGTGGCTAGCCAATTGAAGGCCACTTTGCTAGCTTGAAATGGCTACCTGAGTGAGTAGTTTGATTAATTATTAATTTTCAAATTTTATTAAATATATTTAATATTAATCTTATTTTAAAGGTATAGTTGATATCTTTGTAATGATACCAGTTTCATAAATATTGATTGTGTATGTAAAAAGATATATATTTTTTACTAAAATACAATAAAAAATCTAAAAGATGTAGTTGGTATTTAAATTTGAAATAGAAAATTGATGAGGATAAAATTGGAATTTTAAAAAATAAATAGTAAAATAGAGGTGATTTTCTATAATATTTTGACATTCTAAATATAAAGCAATAAATTAGCATTCTCTAAAATAAAAAATAGTTTTAAAATGAGTTAAAGAGTATTTTTACTCCAAAATTTACCAGTGTCCATTCTCTAAATAGCTTACTAGGATATTTTATTCCTAATTTTTGCCAAGTTTTCGTTAGATGTAGATTGAAGTTTACGAGAGTTGTTTATTATTATTATTATTATTATTATTATTATTATATGATAAATATAATTATGTTCTGAAAAAAAAAAGAAAAAGTAATTTTTTTTAAAAAAAATAAGTGAAGGGACCACCCTATACCGAATCCCGCGCTAAGATATTGTTTGATTTTTGCCACTTGAACACACGCAGTTTTGTTCTTTCTCTTAGGAAAAAGCCTCTTGGTGAGTTGAGGGTGTACCACACCTTGTAAGGTGAGTTAAGAGCCCCTAACCGGGTAATGTGAAATTTTATCCCATTACATTATCTCTTAGCGTATGGGTCCACGTTGTTGAACTAGGGTTCCCACAGATTGCACCAATTGAAGGGATCACCCCTCTACCGAATCTCGCACCAACATATTGTTCGATTTTCACTACTTGGACACACATAATTTTGTTCTTTCTCTTGAAAAAATGCATCTTAATGGGTTAAGAGTATAACACACCTTATAAGGTGAGTTGAGAACCCCTAATAAGAGAGAATTCTATTCTCTTACAATAAGCATAGTTAAATAGTTAGTATTGCCAAAGTATTGAATGAAAAGTAATTAAATAAAATAAAATTACGAACAATTAGCTAACTAATTTTGTTAGCTACCAGTGTGGATGCTCTGACCATTAAGGCTTTCTTTGTTAAAGAGTTTAAGCTCGACCTTTTGCTTTTCAGCTCAAAGTTAAAAAAGTAAAAAAGAAAATCTTGGTTTAAAACCTAAACGTTTTAAGCCCTTTTTGACATAAAATAATTTATATATTTTTTGAAATAATTATAACTTTTATTATCTCTGTCTATTTTTAAAAAAAAAATTATATTTTTAAAATTTACTCATTTAATCTATTAAATAAGATCCATCTTAAATATAAAATTATGTAAAAATAATTTTAAAAATTATAACAATTTTTTTAACTTAAATTTTTTTTGACTTAAAGCCAAGTTATCAAAGGAGGCTTAACTGAGTTAAATGGGTATCTCATATCTGCAGTACACAAGTCAACATTTTGTCATTACCCCTCACACACCATTCCCTATTCTGATGTTGCGTGTATTTTCCACTGATGGTGACCCTAAAATCATGAAATCTTAGTGTGAATGTGTGATCAATTAGATGCATGCATATTGTAAAAGTCTCCAGGAAGGATTTGTCACTCTGAGATGGCAATAATGCAAATAATATAATCTACTCTTAGCAATTTACTACCAAAAATCCTGATCTCATAGATAATACACCAAATTAGGATTTGTTTGACATTTTTTTCCCAATGAGTCCAACTCAGGGATTTTTAATTTTTTTGACTACAAACGTAAAAAAAATTAACATAACTCGTTTGATAAAAAAATTAAAAAATCAAAAATTAAATTAAAACACTAATTATTAGAATACTTTTTTCTAACTCTCACTTTATTCTAAAAGATA
>JAOTRH010163565.1:0-12737 GCA_034768845.1 Heliamphora exappendiculata
TAATTTTATTTTTTATTACAAAATATTTTAATTAAAATCGAATATTCGAATTAATTAAATTAACATGATAAATAAAATCAATATATATCATCCACGCAGTTAATAAAAAAAATTAAATGCAAGATAAATATAAATTCTGATTTTATGATCCAATCGAAACTCTAAAAAGTTTCAGTCTGCTACTCAAAGATAAGTTTTAATAATCATATTCTGAATCAATATCATGTGTCTAGTTTGTATCAGAACTCCTTGATAATATCTAATATAACAATATATATCGTATCATTCTCGTATATATCAGAATATACATCAAACCAGCCCCGGGAGAGAGAAAATCGCCGGACCACCACCAACCACTGCCGGCGCCGCCTCGCCGCCGCCTTCAGGCAGCTCGTGCCGCCTCATCCGAGCTCCATATTTGACGAGCTTTATATCATTGGAAAGCTCTCAAAATATGAAACTTTTCTGTCAAAAAATTTGCTGAAAAACTGCACTGCGCCGCCAATTTCCCGAGGCTTTTTCAACCTCTTCCCGAATTTGGTTTTTCACGTACTTTATATCTAAAGAAAGATCTCAAAAGTACTATTTTTTTATGAAAAAAATGCTCAAAAATAGCTCGAAAAATTGCCAGAAAATCTCCTGAAATGGACTACCACCGCTCACCAGCGCCGCAGCCTTTTACCGCCAACTTTCTGTGGCCGCTACGGCCTCATCCGAACTCTGTTTTCGACGTACTTTATATCAAAAGAAATCTCTCAAAAAGTACTACCTTTTTGTAGAAAATAATTCTAAAAAATAGCCCAAAAAACTATTGGAAAACTACCTGAAAGCTGCTGCTGTAGCGCTGCCGCCGCCAGAAAAAAAACGCTGCTATTTTTTTCTTTTTTTAATGCATTGTTTGGCCCAATTTTTTTATTTTTGACTGTATTTCAAGGTATGTTTTACTTCTATTTTATATTTAAAAAATTTCCAAAAAAATAGTTCCAAAAACTGCCTGGAAAATCATAAAATTCGCCGGCAAACCACCACCGGCAAAGCCGTCAGAACCGGGCAGTTTTGGTATTTTTTCTTGCTATTTTTAACTTGTTTTTAATACTATTTTTTATACAAAAATAATGCAGAAAAATTCGTCCAAAAAAACTTTTTTAAATCATTAAAAGTTACTGCGATCTGTGACCCGTAAAAATTTGAACCACCGCCGGTATCGCCTCAATTCTTCGTATTCTTGGACATGTTCAACCTGTTCTTAAATAATCTAAATAAATATTTAAAAATATAAAACTAGCTATTACATCGATCTTATGTCCCAAAAGCTCACATTCGATCTATCGCGGTCAGCTCCCGTGATTAAAAAAAATATAATCATTATTTATTCAAACCATTCAATCAAACATGAAAAAAAATGATGATCATAAAATCATGATTAGAACGCCTACAAAATAAAGTTAGCAACAGTTCTAAAACTACCCTGCCTCGATAACTGTAAACAAAAAATAAAACGGCTCTGATACCAATTTGTTGAAAGTAATACTGCGAATATCATTATTTTTGTAAAATGATTTTTGATAAAAACTTAACTGGACGGGTAAACGCCGAAACGGACTTTGGATAAAACTTTTGATGAAGAACGATCAAAATAAAACCCGTGCAACCAAAGTTAATTTAGAAAAACACCTCTTGTAGATGTAATCTTCAGTTACGACTTGATTATGAGTTGAACCTCCAGTCAGATCTTCTATTGTATTTCCTTATGTGGTCCTCGAACGTAGTGTGGACTACGATCCTCCGAGAACTCGTACCGGCAGAACACTGATATATTTAAGTCTTGAAATAAGAAAATTAATTTCATAATCATAATGATATAAAATCATCAAAAACTGGTTCAACCTACCCGCATATATATAGGGCTATAGTAAGGACCTGGGGAGTAATTATGAGTTAGACTTTTAGTGGAACACAGACACCTACTAGAAGTTTCGGTAATTATGAAAAGACATGCAGCAGTTTCTGTAATTTTCATAAAACACTGAATTATAGTTAACACCACTAAAGAACTATAATTGCACTCTAACTCATAATCTCAAGACTTTTTTGCATTGAGCTCCTATTACTAAATACTTACCATTTCTCCCCACGTTAAGATTTTTGATACCCGCCAATTAAATTTAATTACTGACAATTTAATTTAATTGGTATCTTAACATTTCTTAAACCATTTCGCTTAACTTATTTGACTGCTGGATAATTAAATCCACCTGCAGAGTTTAGCCCGGTCAAAACTTATAAGCATCCTTAATGGGATATCGTCAATCCCGATCTTCGAAACGTGAATTCCGTCAATAATTAATATTTTTCATATAAATAATACCGCTATCCAACTTACTAGAAATATAGACCCATATAAGATCACACCCTCTAATTAATCAAAATAACAAATATTAAATATATGTAAGTCAATAATTATTTCAGGATTAAGAGGATAAGGACTATTAATAATAACTTTGGGGTGTGAATTAATTTATATAGTCAGTATAAAATTAATTATCCTAAATATTTCGTTCAATACACACAAAGTGTGTACTAGCACAGAGAGTCAGAATAATAGACGATACTATTATCTATTTTCCGTAACCTAGACAGGCCTACTAAAACTCTGTGCTATAGTTGTACCAATGGTATGTCCATTTTCATCTAAACTGTGAACATAAAATCTATATTCTGTAAGAACCTAAAATTTGATCTTCTGTGTGCAAGCCGTACTCTACATACCAGATTAATACTATACAGAGTATTGGATATCCATGCATATCAAAAAAATGATACGCATATATTGCTCATGAAGATTATCATAAAATAGAAAATTAATTTTATTAAAAATATAGTTAAATACTAAAAACATGATTTTTAGTATACCAACCCTAACATGAATTGTAGATATGATTAGTGGCTCCCGTATCTACACACAAGGTACCGGTAGATAACACCGCTAAACATGTTTTCAGAACCAGTGAACAGAAATTACCCTGTTTATTCTGCCTTCTGAGGAATACTGGATATAGCTTTTTCTAGTACTAGGTTTGGTTGCAGTGAAAACATCTGACTTTTGACTTTTTCACACTAGTCCGTGGCCCACTAACTATCCTAGAAATCGTGTCTTCCTATTTCTGAACCTTCTTCTTCTTCATGCCTTTCGGCTCAGACGAAGAACAATTTTCATAAACAAATAAATTTTCTGGTATTGAAGGAATATCATTTGTAGTTAAAGTTATATCCAAGTTGCATTTTCAGTCAACAAAATTCAGTCCCATTAGTTTGTTTTCTTTGAGTAATAAAGCGAGTGGGTTGAAAGTTCTTTTAATACTGAGAATCACATAATTAAAATACCGTTAATTATGATGAGCAAAACTTTGAATTCATTTTAACTTGGTTCCCTCTACCATTTTAAAAATAAATTCGCCAGCAGCCTAGTAACCTGAAAATAGCATGCTTTGATGGGCGGACGTCTACTATCCTTCATAAGACCAGACATGCTAATTTCTTTTAATTTTACTATATAGGCAATTGACTATGCCAAGTAAAATTAAGTAGCTAATATAGCTTAGGTCCAGTTTATAATATCAGTTACTCAGTTGGAGTGAATACTATTATATACCGCTAAGTATTAACCATCTCCTAATCTCAAATTAATCGCTTCACAATAAACCTTTCATATGAAGAAGTGATTCACACAAATAATTATACAGAATTATCTCTAAAAGAGATTTGTACTGACGATACTGTAATTAATTTGTCCGATGGGGAGGAAGTCTTACTACCAACACATAGAGTTTAATTGCATCGCCTACAAATTAGTGATGGAGACCGCGAAATTTATCTGTGAATAAATTTTCTTTCCTACTTAGATTTTTAAAATATTTTTTAGGTTATAAAAATTCATTTAATTAAAATAAATTTATTAATTTCGAAAGCCACACGATTTGAAAGAATCAAATATCTTTCAATGTACACGATTTTAAAGATTTTGGTTTATCAAACCATTTTTTCGTGTTTTAAATGCGTAACAAATAAAATTTTAATAAATGCACAGTTTTTCTTTTAACTTTTCAGCTCAGGTAGTGATTAAAGACATTTATTTATTTTATTTTCAGTTTCACATTTTTCAAAAAATAATAATTTATTTCGATTAAATACTTTTTTATTTAATTAAATCAAAATTCAGAATTAATTTTTACGTTTTTCTAAGATACCAATTGAAAAAAAATTATCTTTAAACGTGATATTTTGTAAAAAAATAAAATATCAAAAGTTTTTCCATTTAATTAAAATTAATTAATTAAAAAAAACTTAATTTTATTTTTAATTAAAAAATATTTTAATTAAAATCGAGTATTTGAATTAATTAAAATAACAGAATAAATAAAATTAATATTTATTATTTACGCAGTTAATATATAAAATAAATAAACTAAATACAAGATAAATATATTCTAATTTTATGATCGGATTGAAACTCTAAAGAGTTTCAGTTTACTGTTTAAAAATAAGCTAAAATTGTTCAATCTGAATGAGTTCCTGTATACCGATTGCATCAAGATTTTTTAATTCTATCCCTCAATTATTTCAAAAACTGATTGGTGCAGAAACTGTCGGCCAATTGTTGTGCCACAGGGATTGCCGAATTGCCTGGGATTGCCGCAACAGTAGGGATGGAAAACCACTTCTATGTGCTTAGCTATAGGCAGCGTTTGGCAAAACAAATTCTGCTTTGCTAGAAAATTGCACTGCCTTCTATGGGAATTTTCACCACTTACGGTTTGGCGCAACAGTACCGAAACAGTGCTTCTGTTTTGGCGCCTAGAGAACACTGCTTCACTGCTGCGCTGTGTTTGGACGCTGCTGGGAAACTGTTTTCTTTGGAATTCTCTTGCGCTTAAAAAACCACTGCTGGAAAACTGTTTTGCGCCTCAAAGTGTTTTGTGCCTCAAACTATTTTTCCACCACTGTTTGATGTTTGGGAAAACCACTAAAGCCAGCATGAAGACAACGCCTGTTTTGGAGATTGGCGGCTGTTTGGATTGCACCTTTTTGGCGCTGCTTAATTTGCTACGGCAGCTACTTGGGAAAATAGATTCTTTTCTCCTTATTTATTTTTTTATTTTTTTATTAACAAAAAAAACTTTAAAAAAAACTGTGAAGCAACCAAAAATCGCGGCTAAAACCGCCAACCACCGCCGGTTGCCGCCGCCTTCGTTCTTTCATACCTGTTCTTATTTTTTTTTATAATAAACTAAAAAAAAATTTAAAGAATATAAAATATTTGCATCGAAACTTATGTCCCGTAGGCTCACATTCAATAAAAAAATAATATTCTATTACGGCCAACCTCCGTGATTAAAAATAATAATTAGCATCATCAACACATTCAATCAAACATGAAAATAAATGATGATCATAACATCGAAATTTAGAATACTTGCAAAACAAAGTTAGTAACAGTTCTAAAACTACTTGCCCCCGATAACCGTAAATAAAAAACGAAACAGCTCTGATAATAATTGTTGGAGGCAAAACTGCCAAGATCACCATTTTTACAAATAATTTTTGGTAAAAAATTAACTGGACGAGCAAACGTCGAAATGGGATCCAGATAATACTTTTTTCGATGAACGATCAAAATAAAACCCGTGCAACCAAAGTTAATTTAGAAAAATACCTTTTGTCAATCGATTCTTCAACTACGATTTGATTCCGAGTTGAAGCTCCTGTCAGATCTTCTACTATATTCTCTTACGTGATTCTCAAACGTAGTGTGGGCTACAGATTATCGAGAACTCGTAATGGCAGAACCCAGATATATTTAGTTTTGAAAGAAAAATTATGATATATCAATCTAAAACTGATTCAGCCTACCCGCATATATATAGGGCTACAATAGAGTGTTGAAAATGTATACTGAAAATTCATACTTTTTATGTATTTTATTCTAGATCCCTGGCTTATTAATGAGAAATATTTGAGATGATTTTGCATTCGTGGTTTCATATTTATATTTGTGATGTATGAATGCATAGTCCGTATATTCTGTCAAGTATTTGACTTGGTGCGTGCTACACGGAAGATTGGATCAAAAGTTCTCACAGATTATACAGGTAGGCTCACAATCGCAATGGAACCAGACATTCTATTGGTACGATTGTAGTACATCGTTATAGTTGCCAGTCTTAGCTAGGTCGAACGGATCGAATTCAGGTTTTGGGAATTCGATGTTCGAGCTCGATGTGTTAGTACACTTGGAGTGTATTGAGCGGGATCAACGGGATGATCGAATCAGGTGTTTTTGTTGTTTTCGATGGATGGAATCAGGTGTTGGGTGTTTCTTTCGAGGTCTTGGTGTTAGGCCTAGGCGTGTGTATGTCCGCGGGTGTTGGATTGGAGTTTGGAGGCATTGATTCGTGGTTTGGAGGTTGAAACTCGTAGCTCAGAATCTGTTTCCGCGTAAGGTCAGTCAACTGCATCGAGGAGTCTAGTCGACTTGATCATGGTTTGGTCGATTGGGTCTTGAGGGTCAGTCGACTGGATAGAGTGTTGGGGCATTTTTTATGAGAATCCAGTTGGGTGTTTAGGTCGACTGGAAGGGGGCTCAGTCAACTGGATCCTAGGCTGGTTGTTTGGTGTTTTGGTGGTTGGTTTCTTGGTTTCCAATCGGTTTCCAACGGTATTCGATTGAGTAATAAATTAGATCAGTCGACTGAAATATTATTATATTCTTTTTGCGGTTCGATTGGTCGTGTTGTGGTTTAGGGGGTTGTGTCGTGGCCTCGGGTGTTTGTTTAGGTGTCGTCCTCTGAGGTGACGTGCATGGTTAGATGTGGGTGTGATGCACGGTTAGGTGCGTAGTGTTTGTTCTTCGTTGGGTGCAGAGCGTGTTTGGGCCAGTGGTTCTTTTTGGAAAAAGGTGTTGGTTTTTGAAAATCGGGGCTTATGAGCCCGGTGTTGGCCTTTGCGTTAGGCGTGGCTTTGTGGGTTGTCGGTTGTTCATGTGAGTGGATGTCGGGTTATGTGGCAGGTGGCATCATGATGTGAGATTATATATAGCTGTGTGCATTTATAATTGGCTTTGTGCATTTATAACTATAGTTTATTTATGTATGGACTATGTAGATGAATTACATAGCTTGATATCATTACGTGTAACGTGGTTTTATACTTTAAAACTCATAGGTTTTATAGGCATATATATGTGGGATATGAGGAACGGATGCATGTGGTGCATGTTGCATGGGTTGCAAGTGTTGTGCGAGTCGCGTGTGTAGCATGTGACGTGCTTTGTGAAACGTAGTGATAGTACGCGAAATTGGGAATACTAACCCTGGTTAACTAGGCATGTGTTAGGGCTGAGGTCCTTTGGTGATAGTCCAAAAAAGTGTATTCGATAGGGCGGTCCCTCGATGAAAGTCCATAAAGGTGCATTCGATAGGGCTGCGAACCCTCGGTGAAAGTCCGCAAAGGTGCATTGACGGGGGTTGCGGTCCATCGGTGAAAATTTGTTAAGGTACATGGATTGCATGAACTGCATTGTGAGACAGATAAAACCAATTTCAAATCGTTTTTAAGACTCGTGTGAATCACGATCTAAAAATCATTTTCAAACCATTTTCAAGGCTCATTTGTTTGAGTCAAAAGATGGTTCTTATTCTCGCTTTTCCATTTCTTGTGAAAATTATTTTAATGGCTTGAAAGAGAGTAAAAAACTATAGCTCATTTTCCTAGTATGTTTAGCTTATATTGAATGCTTGTCTAGTTTATGCTGAGCTTTGGCTCACGGTGTGGGATTTAAAATATTTTTCAGGTACCGATCACACTGGTTGATCTGGAGTTGCTGGAGAGGCGAAAGATTTGTAGTCTTCTTTTTTGCTAATTTTGAACATGTATGTTATAACATGTTTTTCGGTATTGGAACCGTGTAATGTAAGTCGTTTGGCGATTATATACAATGCATGTATGTTTTATATTTAGAGTGTAATCTTGGGTTAGGTGTTATGTTTGGTTATTTGTGGGTGTTTTATGTGATCTGGAGTTTGGGGCGTGATAGATTGGTATCAGAGCTCTGGGTTAGAATACCTAAGAGCGGTGGAAAGAGGGTGTATCACCGTGTGAGGTTGATTGTGTGTGCTTGACTTCATGTGTTTAGATGCTTTGATAACATGAACGTGTTAGCTTGTTAAGCATGAGATTGTTGTGTATATGTGAGCATAGGGGTGAAATTGTAGGATTGATTAGTGTTGCCTTTGGGCGTTTGGATTAAAAAACTTGGAAGCCAAGTTAGAAACGTGTTTAGCTGACGTGATTTCTAACAGAGAATCCTAGTACGTTATCCAGATTGATGCATCATTCTTGTCGGTTCTCCTTGGTATGTAGGGTTGATTTAGTATGAACCTATGTGCTTATGTGTTAGCATGCTTATGTAGTTCGTGTCTATATGTTGCATCTTACGTTTTGTGTTGCTTTTATGTAAACATGATGCCTGCGAGGAGAGGGCGAGGCCGTGGTCGTGGTTTTAGCCAAGGGGATCTTCCTATCCCTGATGCTGGGAATGCAAATGCTCCTCAAGGACATGTTAACGCCATAGAGTTGCTATGTATGATGGTGGGTACCATCTTCCAGCTAGTTGAGGTTGCTAGGGAAGTGATTAGAATCCAACAGGAGGATGGAGGTGCTCGATTTTAGGGGCATGGGGACAAACGTTAGAGGTTTCCTGGCCCGAGTTCTCATTCTACGAAAGTGCATCAACAGCAAGCTTCTGTACTAGTACCATAAGTGTCTTTGATAGGAATGCCGGAACAAAGGGAGCCTACTTGTTATCAATGCAGACAGTCGGGGCATCGCGTGTCAAGGTGCCCACAAAGGAAGCAGTTTCTGTTGGAGGCAATACTTTCAAGATCATTATTTTTGTAAAACGATTTTCGGTAAAAAATTAACTGGACGGGCAAACGCCGAAACAGGCTCCAAATAAAAATTTTTGACGTCGAATGATAAAAAATAAACCCGTACAACCAAAGTTGATTTAGATGAATACTTTTTGTCGATCTAATCTTCAAGTACGACTTGATTATGAGTGAAGCTCCGGTCAGATCTTCAACTGTATTTCCTTACGCGATCCTCAAACGTAGTGTGGGCTACGATCCTCTAAGAACTCGTATCGGCAGAACCCCGATATATTTAAGTCTTAAAAGAAAAAAATTATATCATAATAATATAAGAGATATGAACTATCAAATCTATCCCTCTCAAACTGGTTCAGCCTACCCGCGTATATATAGGGCTACAGTAGGGACTTGTAGAGTAATTATGAGTTAGACTTCTAGTGAAATGCAAACGCCTACCAGTAGTTTCTGCAATAAAAGAAAGACACATAGCAGTATCGACAATTATGGAAAACTAGCAACGATTTCTACAATTTCCATAAAATAATGAATTACAGTTCACACCACTAAAGAACTATAATTGCACTCTGACCTATAATCTCAAGATCTTCTTGCATTGAGCTCTTGTTATTAAATACTTACCATTTCTCCCCACATTAAGATTTTCGATACCCACCAATTAAAGTTAATTACTAACAATTTAATTTAATTGGCATCTTGATATTCCTTAAACCCTTCCGCTTAACTTATTTGACCGCTGAATAATTAAATCCACCAGCATGGTTTGGCCCGGTCAAAACTTATAAGCATCCTTAAGGGCGTATCGTCAATCCCGATCCTTGGGACGTGGATTCTGTTAATAATTAATAAATTTTATATAAATAATACCGTTATCCAACTAACCAGGAATATAGACCCATATAAGATCACACCCTCTAATGAATCAAAACAACGAATATTAAATATAAGCAAATCAATAATTATTTCAGGATTAAGAGAATAAGCACTATTCATAATAACCTTAGGGTGTGAATTAATTTGTATAATCAATAGTCAGTATAAAATTAATTACCCCAAATATCCTGTTCAATACACACAAAGTGTATTGGCACAGAGAGTCGAAACAGTAAACGACGCTATTATCTGTTCTCCGTAACCAAAACAGGCCTACTAAAACTCTATACCACAGTCGTACCGATGGTATGTTAATTTTCATCTAAATTATGAACATAAAACTTATATTCTGCAAAAACCTAAAATCTGATCTTCTATGTGTAAGTCGTACTCTACACACTAGATTAAATACTATACAGAATATCGAACATCCATGCATAACAAAAAAATAATATACATACATTGCTCATAAAGATTCTCATAAAATGAAAAATTAATTTTATTAAAAATAAAATAAAATACTAAAAATATGATTTTCAGTATACCAACCTTAACAATCTCCCACTTATACTCAAAACCATCCTGCTATAAATCAGACTCCCATGCTCTTTGCATGACTATCAAAAGTCTTAGTTGGTAAGCTCTTTGTAAAGGATCTGCAAAGTTGTCTCCTGATGCAAGTTCTATGTCTGACTGAAAATCTGAGTCTGTGTATCCCAAAGGTACTAGACTGTCTGCCTGGTAAATTGATATATAATCCTTAGTTCTTTTCAGGTACTTGATTATATATTCTTTACTGCAGTCCAATGCTCCTGTCCTGAGTCAGACTGATATCTGCTAATCATGCCAACGGCAAAACAAATGTCGAGTCTAGTGCAAAACATAACATATATGAGGCTTCCTACTGTCGAAGCATAAGGAACCGCCTTAAACATCTCTATCTCATCAAGTGTCCTAGGACACTGATCCTTGGATAGAGTAATTCCACACCTAAAATGGAGAAATCTTTTCTTGGAATCCTGCATGCTAAAATGAGCAAGGATATCATCAATATACTTTGCTTGTAATAAGCCCAACATTATTTGTTTCTGATCTCGCATAAGCTTGATCTCAAGGATGTGACCGGCTTCTCGCAAGTCCTTCATATGGAACTGCCCAGATAACAATACTTTAACTGTAAATAATGCCCCCACTTCATTTCCAATGAGCAAGACATCGTCTATAAAAAGTACCAGGAAGATCACCACGCCTCTGTCACGCTTCTTGTACACACAGGACTCATCCGGACTTTGATCAAAACCATAAGACTTAATGGCTTGATCAAATCGAGTGTTCCAAGACCTCGATGCCTGCTTAAATCCATAAATGGATCTCTTAAGCTTGCACAACATGTGCTCCTGGCCCTTTGCGATGAATCTGTCTGGTTGTATCATATAGATACACTCTTCAAGACTTTCGTTAAGAAAAGCTGTCTTGATGTCCATTTGCCAGATTTTGTAATTGAAATGTGCGGAAATGGATAAGAGAATCCGGATAGACTTAAGCATGGCTATCGACAAAAATGTTTCCTCATAGTCGATCCCTTCGTTCTGAGTGAACTCTTTAATAACAAGCCTAACTTTGAAGATTTCAACCTTCCCGTCTACCCCTCTCTTCCTCTTGTAGATCCACTTGCATCTAATGAGTTTTATCCCTTTGGGTGATTCTACAAGTTCCCAAACCTGATTAGAACACATAGATTCTATCTCTGAATTCATAGCCCTTGCCAAAGATCTACATCTTTGTCTTGTAGTGCTTCATTGTAGTTACAGGGTCCGATATCCAGTTCTGCCGGGATCCTATCAAAAGACTCTTCCAGGAACATATACCGGTCAGGTTGATGAACAATCCCTCCACTACAACGAGGCACTACCTGTGTCTGTGTACTAGCAGTAACAGGCTGTGCAAAATCTAAACTATGTGCATCAGCACCCTGTTCTTGATTTGCACCTGTCCCGATAATCCTCCCACTATGACGAGGTAATAGAATATCAGTGACTTGTGATTTCTCTTCTGTTCTACTGGTATTTCCTCTCAGTTCTTTCAAAATAATTTTGCTATTGGGCCTATGATCCATAATATAATTCTCTTTCAAGAATCGGGTATCGGTGCTAACAATGACCTTCTGATCCTTAAGATTATAAAATAGACCACATTTCGTTCCCTTGGGATACCCCAAAATGAATCGGGTAAACTTGAATAATTCATCATGGATCTTACAATCTCCATAAGAGTCCTATTCCTTCTTTCTGCTACACCATTCTGCTGTGGAGTGCCAGGTGCAGTTAATTGGGATGTAATCCCTTTTGATGACAAGTAGTTCTTAAACTTTCCAAATAGGTATTTCCAATACAGTCGGATCGTAGTGATTTCATACTTTTATCCAGATGCTTCTCTGTCTCCACCTTGAATTTTTTGAATTTCTCAAAGTATTTAGACTTACGGTGCATCAGGTAAATGTATCCATACATTGAGTAGTTATCAATGTAACTGATGAAGTACTCAAAGTCACCTCTATGCCAGATTGTTATAGGACCACACACATCAGAATGAACCATCGCCAACGGTTCTTTAGCTCTATAGCATTTGGCCGAAAAGGTCCTCTTGGTTATCTTACCCTCTAAGTAAGATTTACAGACTAGAAGTGCGTCCACTTCCAATGAACTCAAAGGTTCATCTACAACAAGTCTGTTTATCCTTTTTAGATTAATATTGTTGGAAATGTATACTGAAAAGTCATGCTTTTTATGTATTTTATTCGGGATCCCTAGCATATTAATAAGAAACATTTGCGATTATTTTGCATTTATGGTTTCATATTTATATTTGTGATGTATGAATGCATAGTCCGTATATTCTATCTAGTATTTGACTCAGTGC
>JAOTRH010163576.1:0-12737 GCA_034768845.1 Heliamphora exappendiculata
AAAAATAATCTACTTAATAAATATTACATAATAAATAGTTTTGATTATAAAAATATATAAAAAAGATCAAAATAATAAATTAATTGCATCTGAAGTAAAAAAATACTAAGAACATTATCAATGTTCAAAACTGTGAGAATATTCTCAGTGTTAACAAACTATGAGAATATTCTCACTGGTGTATGTGTGAGAATGTTCTCACAGTTTGTTTGCAAGGCAATTGCAGCATTTGGATATTTTGCTGCGCATACTTCTTGCAATCAGTTCTAGAGATTTGTGCATCAAAATGCAGCTCTTTTATTTGATTTAGAGTCGAAAAACGAGGCAAATAATGATAAATTTTTGTCCAAATATTCTCAGTATTAACAATATGTGAGAATATTCTCACTTGTGTGTGTGTAAGAATGTTCTCACAGTTTGTTTGTAAGGTAATTGCAGTATTTGGATATTTTGCTGCGCATACTTTTTGCAATCAGCTCTAGAGATTTGTGCTTTTGTCCGAATTAAAGGTGTTTCTGAAGAAATAAACGACTATTTTAACAATGACGCATAACACTGATTAGCTTGGGTTGCTAATAAATGTAGGTCAAATGCTAAAAGAAATGGTTCAAAAGCATCAAAACATTAATATGGGGACCGGCCATAGCTAAACTTGTGATTTTAGAGCAACATTTCCAGATTTACTACGTGCAAAGTTCTTAAGAGATCAAATCAGTAAAGGTGTTCCCTCTGCTTGTGTTCGCTGGCGAGGCGAACAATTTGGAGGAGCGGTTGACGTTGGTAGTTATTACCCATTGCAAGAGAAAAGCGTAATACTGCAACTCGGTCAATTTCTACAGCTCTCCGACGAGGCGAGCAGTTTCGGTCAATTTTTCGATAAAAAATTTCGGGACCTATAGCATTACTCTTTTATTTATATTTGTTTTTTTAATTTTTTTTTATTTAAGATATTTTACTTTCCTGAACTGTCTCGATAAGGTGAATCAGAAAAGTAAAAAAATCTTATCGAAAAATATAAAAAAATTCTCTAAAAACAAAAAATAAGTTATAAAATTTGGCTTAGTGGATTATTTTAACATATTTTTATTTTCTTTGAACTTTTTTTTATATTTTTATCAAAATAATTATTTTTTGAGGTCGTCTAGACGAGAAAAATATAAAAGTATAATAATTTGATTAAATAATAATAAAAATTATTAAAAAAAATAAACCAAATAAAATAATTAAATAAATAATTATCCCAAATGAGATATTCATGGTATGATATTTGTCTATATAACATATTTAGAGCATGTTTAATTGACCGGTTAAGATATAAGATTAGATTATATATATTTTTTTGAATTCAACAATCAATTGGAGAATTATGCATTAATTGAATAACTAATTCGTAAAAAATACAATATTTAAAAAATATAATATTAATAATTTATTCATTACTAGTCTCGTGGAACTACTTATCTAATAAAATTATATATTTTCTCATTGTTAGTTGGATCAATCAAACATATCTGCGGGCGTGCACACACAATTTTAAATCCGACTTTTTCTCTCTTTTATTCTAAATTTAATCTTTTTCATTTCTCATCAAAAAAATAGCAAGAAAAAAGTTACAAAAAATATATATACATATATACATTGCCAAAAAATATATTTCGTATTATACATTCTTATTTTTATTTACATATATTTTTGTTATTTTTATAATTTAAATTGAGAGTGAGACTAATAAAATTATTATTTAATACATTGTTGCTAAAAAATAATTAAGAAAATTATTTACTATTTAAAATTAATTTTATAATTAAAATCACATTTAAAGGACTTTTAAACACCCATAATTACTTGTGATTTATAATAAGACTATTTGATTTAACTTTTCCTGTGACTTTTTTTTAGTAATATTTTCATCTTCTATAAACTTTTTAAATTTTTTAGACTAATTTTTTTATTTTCTTAACTTATTATAATAAAACAAATTTAAAAATATAACTATTTTAAAAAAATTTAAAAAAACTCACTAAAAACAAAAAAGCCAAATAAGTCTTAAAGTGGCTTTTTCCGTTTTACCTATTTTTTTTATTTTATGGTCAAATCTTTTTACTTTTCTAATTTTTTATAACAAGAAAAATCTAAAAAATATCATCGCTTGAACTAACATAAAAAAAAATTCACTAAAAAAATTAAAAAAAAACATACACAAAAAAATCCCACATGGTACCTAAGCTTTGTGACTCTCGCATGATCAACCAAGGTTGCTTATTGGCAAATTTTGCTTTTGGTTTATTTTTGCTTATTTTAACTTAAATAATAAATCAATAAGCCAAATTCATCCATTCGGGACAAATGTACTTTTAATACAAACAACTTTTTGGCTAAGAAAGCCAAAAAAAAAAAAAAGAAACAACAACAAACCTAGCTTCTAAACTAATTAGGCCAAAAGCACAAACTGTCCTGGGAAGCACATAAAAGAATCATAATCAGATAAAAAGAACAAACAAATCTGGGAAGCAAATAAAACAAACTGTTTTACATCCATCACCACTAATTTGCATAGAACCAAATGTAGTAGACTATAGATATATATAACCATAAGATGCGATCCTAATCTGTCCAAAGCTTTGTTCATAAACAGTGATTGAGCAGAAGGCTCATCTACCTAAAAATTCCCCAAACCATTTTCATGTACAAATTTCCCACCAAAACCTAAACCAACTACTTATATATTTACCTGTAATTTACACATCCCCCCAGTAGTCAACCTTAGACAGGAGCTTCTTTTTGCTCCACTGCAATCCACTGCTCCTTTGTGGTGGCCACCGCCGACCCCCCCGGCATTTATCAACATTACCGCCATCTAACCCCCCGCCACCTAATCTGATAATTACAAATTTACAGTCAAATGTACCTATTCTTCAGTCGAGAAAGAAAAAGCTAAGAGAGGTGGAATGATCCTTGTCCTTCTGTTATGGCAAACAAAAGCTTCTCCTTCATTCTCTCCTGCAGATGCCAAATGTTACTGTTAAATAAAAATAAAAACACAAATAAAATGTTTTTTTTCTTTTGACAAACAATTAAACTAGAGGCTTGGGATAGCTTCTTTTGTTTGGTTTTCTTCTTCTTGTTTTTGTTGCCCCTTTTTTGTGTTTTTTTTTTTTCATTTTTTGGTCTATACTTTGTCAATCTGCTGTGATAAACCCACTTAAAAGTGACTTTTTCGTCTTATCAGAACTTCTTTTAGTCAAATTTTTTACTTTTTGATTCCTCGCGACGAGAGGAATTTAAAAAGTAATCTCTTTTGGAATAACGCAAAAAAACAAAACAGTAAAGACGAAAAAAAGTCATAAAAAAAGCTAATCCCAAACGGAGGTTAAACAGAATCTGTATAGGCAAAAGAAGGATCACTTTTGAAGAGTAAGGCGGTAGCTTCAGATAGTTGGCACAAGTCATCACACTAGGCAAGTCAGCATCAGCCGATCTGCTGCAATGCTGTTAAACCATCAAGAACACAAGGAGGCAATCAAATCAGTATAAACAACATAAAATTGGAGTCCTAAAAATATGGCTTCGTTTGGTTGCCAGCTTAGGGCCTTTTGGATTCAAGCCCAAAAAAAGTCATTTCCTCTTTGCTTGGCAACCTAAGCTTTTGACGTTTTTACTTATTGTCTTTTAGCCTTTTTGTTTACCAACCAAAAATACTTATTTACATTTTTATTAAAATGCCATAACTTTTGTTTTACACATCCATTTTTTAAAATAAATATTATAATTTTAAACCCACTCATCGAGATCTATCAAACAAGATTCATATAAAATATGAAATTACGTGAAAATATAAAAAAAGTTCCATAACAACTCTCATTTGGCTTATAAAGTGACTTGGTTTATTGCCTTGTTACCTATTGGCTTAAAGTGGCTTTAAGCCAAATAAGCTTTTAGCCTTTAAGCCACCTAAAAAAAAGTTCCATAACAATTCTCATTTGGCTTATAAAGTCACTTGGTTTATTGCCTTGTTACCTCTTGGCTTAAAGTGGCTTTAAGCCAAAAAAGCTTTTAGCCTTTAAGCCACCTAAAACTTTTACCAAACCATTTTTTTCCCGTCTTAAAGCAACTTTAGTTCAATCTTTGTTGCCCCCCCCCCCCCAAGAAAAAAAAAAAGAAAGAAAGAAAGAAAGAAAGAAAAAGCACACAATGCACATCGAAAAAAGAAGGGAAAAAAAATTGCATTCAGACCTTGCGGACAATCGTCAGTTTTGGATTGAGAGATGCCAAACCACCAGGAGGAAGCCTAGGTGCCCCAGTTACAAACTGCAAGAATGCACGTTGCTGTTCTTGGTCAAACTCCCGAATAACATCCAATAGCTGAAATTTGAATAAGGAATCAGTTATAATTTATAAAATCTGCAAGCCTTAAAAAGAGCAGAGAAATAAATAATACTGACATTGATAATGGGAGGACTGCTAGCCGTATATCCATGATCAAACTTGATATGATCCAAAAGTTCGTTTGACTGCTAAAACGTCAAAAAATAATACATCTTAGTAAATAAATAAATTTAATACAACTCAGTTCAGATAGATCCCAAGACAAAAAAATACATACCGTCCAGAATTCACGCTCTCCACATAATAGACGTTCTAATTCCTGTTCAGCGAAAACCTGAAGATGTTTGATGGGGAAAACCTGAAGAAACAATGCAAGTGCATCACGACATGATTTATGGGAAAATGAAGATCAAACAATCTTATTTTCTATTATACAAATAGGATGTTAGAAAACTGACAGGAACTATAATAGCTTGTTAGAAAACTGATATACTGACTGGAGATATTATATATCTAGACATTAACCAATCACTGAAAAAATAAGCAGTCGAAAGGTAATTATGATTAAGGTACAGCCACTGCCATAACCAAAATTAGTCACACAAACAGGCAAAATGCCCAACCATCTACTGTATCTGCCAGATTCCCAGAACCTTTCTGTAACTCAACTCTTATTTTGCATGGACACCCACAAGTGACATCGATGTGTGAAGAAGTTTTAAAACAGAAGATCATAATCTTTTGTTTATAAGTCAGAACTGAGCACTTCCATATCAGTAGAAATTCTGTTCTACAAATATTCAATAGATACGTGCAATACAAATGCTCCAAATATGACATTTCCACAAAGATTCTGCTGTATTACTTAATATAAACAATTATGCACACTGCACTCTCAAATTGTCAGTAGATACTGTGGCATCCTCAGAATTTTAATTTTTTATGTTATAGCATCTAGCATTATACATATCCACAGTTGTCAAATGGAAAATCTTATCATGAATTGTTTTGTCAAAGTAGTAAATTGTGATTTGTTAATCATATCAAATCCTGTTTCTATAATACAATCACATATGTGTACCAGTAAACTATGTATACAGTACTTTAAATGAAGAGAAAATCATATTGATTAGAATTTAGGATTATTATTTAAAACAAGGTCAATAGTATGCCTATTGATGTTGTCTCAAATTTTGAATTTTAGCAAGAGCTAGTCTTGGTTATTGAACTTCAAAGTTTGAAATTTTGGGGTTTGATATTGCTTTATAGTCAATGTACCAATTCATCGGTCGATGGTGGGGCACCAGGGGAGATGGGATATGGGAGTGGCTGGGGATTGGAAATGGGGTGACGAGGCAGGGAAGTTTGGGTGGCGGTGAAGGATGGCCCAGATGGGGAGGGGAAAAGGGTGTGTTGGGGAGGAGGGTGATTGGGGAGGCAGGGCAGGTGGCTGATGGCGGTTGCTTTTGTTTTTTTTAGGGTTAGGCTTTCAATAGGTTGTTAGGACGAAGAAGATGAAGAGAAGGTCACCTGTCCTTCGGCATTAAAATTTGACTTTGATATGATGTTTTTATCCTGCCTTCACTACAAATATAAAGGTGTGCACCACAAATCTGTCATCTTGGATGGAATTTTTAATGATACAGGGGAAAAGTCTAAAATGGCGGCCTAAAACCACGTGAGAGTGATTTACATATATTTGAAAGTCAAGGAGGAGAAGTGCTCTAGGCCAAACTAGGGCTATGTTCAGTTGTCAGGAAAATCATACGGGAAAGTGATTCAAGAGAAAAGTGAAATAAAAAAAAAAAAAGAAAAAGAAAGGAAAAGAAAAATATAAAGGAATTAATTTTCGTTACTTGTTTAGTTTGAAAGAAAGTTAATAGAAAATTCAGTTTTTAACTTTTCCGCGATGCATAATCTTATACTTTTTAAAGGATTTGTTTTATGGGAAAATGTTTCCTACAAGAAAAATGTTATCCTGAGACTCATATTATTCCACAATAACTGAACACACATGGGGGAAAATAAAACAGTTACTTTTTTCTTTTTCCTTTCCTTCCTGGTTAAATGAATGAAGCAATTTCCAATTCCACAACACGATTTGAATCGAGTTGGTTGAAACTCATATCGAACCAAGCAAATCAAATTGTGAATTGCATGATTCTAAAAACCATATGCCTATCTACCAGACACCAATCCAGCAAAGCACTTCGTTCAATTCAACTTCACCTTGTTCCGATCAGAAAAATGTAATTTATATCCTTGACAAAACTAAATGGGTTTTGGAAATGCTTATGTATAATTATTAATATGAGGAAGAGAACACTTAACTATGCACAATTCACTTTCCCTCCAATTAAAATGTGCTCATTTGCCATCGTCATGCCAATAAAAAGGAGATCATTGAATTAAGTATTAGAACATGTATGAAGGCACGGACCTGGTTAAACCCAGACTTGAAAGCTTCCACTTGTCTGTAACTTCCAGCATTTATAGTTGCATCCACGACAAGTTCAACATATTCCTCCAAGTTTGTCATATTTACCTAAAATGGATGACATGAAGTGAGTGAGTTGCGCATCCAATTTCTTGGTTAATAAATCTCAATCAAAAGAACAGGGACACAATGAGGAATGGCTACCAGTTTAGGATCAGGTCCAGATGTAAGAACATAATCAGGATATCCGGGAAGAGTAAAATCAAGATATAGATCCTCAATTGTTGTATTCCGGAAGCATGAGTCTAGTTTTAATGTAGTGTGTTCTCCACAAACAGATTCAAAAAATCGTTTTCTTTCAACAACAGCCTGGAATTCTAGCAGAACCCTACCAAGCTCAGGATCAAATGAGTAGATGTCATACATAGTGAGTTCCTACCAAAAAAGAAAATTGAAAAAATTAACACAAGTAGCAAATCATAGCATTAAATGAAAAGGGAGCATAAAACCTCACGAGTAGTTTCTTGCCTATTTAAGAACTGGAAGCATACCTGTCCAAGAATAAGTTTATAAAAAGATATGGAGAAAGGGATATCCAATATCCTTCCATCTTGAAGAGCCTTTGCTATGATCTGTCCCAGAAGGACGAACTTTTTGATAACTTCAGAGAATTCTATGCCACTTGATGTGCTCACTGTAGATGACCAAGGACGAGGAAAAAGCCCACAAGGAGACACAAAGATTCCAGAATCTTCAGCCTGCAAACTTTTAATAGGTAACCTATGATCTTCTCTCCACATGCCCAGGCCAGGTTTTTGAAACTCATGACTCACGAGGGTATAGAATTCCAATGTCGGACCAAGACCAGTACCAACTTCTTCATTATATTCCACTTCAAGGATAGCTTTTTTCTGGGCATACAAGTCCATCATCTTGGCGGCAGATTCCAGAATGCGATTTCGGCATACTGAAAATTTCTTACGAGGCAATCCACTGGCATTATGCCGCCTCCCATTCAAGCCTCCTGAATCATTTTGAGCCATTGGACGTGGTTGAGCTTGCAGATGACCAAATGCTGCCAATCGGAAGTATTTGCATCTAACCTCGAAACCAAATAAAAATGGACATGAAGCCATTAACTGGCTACACCATACAGGCATGCCACCGACAGACACAGCCAAAGGGTCCCGCATTAGCTGTTCTAGTTTTTCGGTCAATTTACAGCTCACAAATGCATTCTGTGGGACAGCAGAGGTTGTTACCTTTAAGTTATCCAAGTTATCAATTCTCCCTATTGCAAAGGCATACATCCTTTCACGAGACATCAGATGAAACCTGAACCTGTTCATGCCTTCTAAATTTTTAAGGACAAATAACACATCATAAACAGGACTTGATTTTTCCAGGTCAGAAGCGAAGTTGGAAACAAACATGTCAGAGAAAAATGGAGTACACTTCCAATATCTCCCCACTCTGCCTGATGTGGAAGAATCATGAGCTTGATGCTGACAATCCTGAGGACAACTTTGTCTAGGTTTCACAGCTTTTCTATACGTTACTCTGTATACTTGACTCCATAGTTCTGCACCGTTGACAATATCATCTTCAGCTTTAATATGTTGTTGGAGAATCGCTTGATACAGTGAAAATGCCCGGTCTAGGTGTTGCCCTTCTAGGTAAAATAACAATTTTGGTGAAGCATCTTCATTGCTAGAGGATCCAGAATACTCTGTGCTCATGCTAGTGTCCTCTTTTGAAGAAGTATGCTCTCCGGTCTCCTCGTGATCCTACGCATAGTCACAAAGGAAACATAATCAAAAGCAAACAATGCCTACGGAGGCAGCCTTCCACTAAGAAGCAATCAGTCCAGGAAAGGACAAATCATAATGGACTAATCGGCCAATAAATTAGCATCACCAAAACTTTTGCATTGGCAGTCCAAACCCATAAAAGAAGTTTGAGTGAAGTAGACTGCTTAGGAACCCTTTACAAAAATTATCATGGGTCCTAAGCAAATCAAGGCTTGAGCAAAAAATACCAAATGGTAGGGAGAGGGCTAATTAGGGTTGAATTGAATCAAGTTAATTGAGATCCTACAAATGATTCAAGGGAAGAACTGCTTACAATAGGGGCTTCGCTTGCGCCTGTTGTTTCATCAGTGGTTTGTCTTAAATTGTCCCTTTCTTCAGGTGCAGAATGGGATACATTAGCCTTGTCCTCCTGCATTGAACAAAACAAAAAATGAAGTAATTGCCAAGATTTTCAAAGGTCAACTAGACAAAGAAACAGAAAAAATATTCAGGTTTCTTGTTTTCAACAAAAAAAAAAGAGAGGATATCTTTAGCTCCATATTTTGTAAATGAACTGCATGAGAATAACCTGCATCTCCTGCATATCAGAGGACACACCATCAGATTCCATAAGATCTGGACTTTGGCCTCCAGGCGAGCTCGTATCTGATGGTAATTGAGAAGGTTGCCTTCTCAATCTACCCAGAACTCGAGTGACAGCTGATTTTGCATGTTCAGTTCTATTTTTGCTTACTTTAGGCCACAGATAACTTTCAATATCATCCAAAGAAGAAAAAGGATCTACAGTCAGAACATCTTCGAAGTATTCGCAAAGAGTGGTTTCCCCCTCTCCCCTCATGAACTTAACTTTTAGACAAGGATGTGACATACATCGCCCATATGGCACAGCAGCATACGAGTTCTTTTGCTTGGATGAATGGCTCAGAATAACTGGAAAATTTTCGACAGAAGACAATGCAGTTTGCAGTTTTCGGGTTAATACTGATAAATGGAAGTCCTCCAAAGGTGCATCCCAAGAAGATAGGAATAGTCTTCCAAACACCACAAATCTTTTCTCTACACTGATTGTGTGATTAAATCCACCAGTAAGATCAGTGTTTACTCTCCGATATTGTGCATTAGATAAGTAATTCGCTAGTGCCTTCACAAGACCACTTTCAATAAACTCAAAATTTGAAATGGGAGCATCTCCGTTAACCTGCACCATAATTTGATGTAACATGGAATAAAACTCCTCTTCATGCTGTATAGTAACATCTTTAGTCATGGACATGTTCACCAAATCTGTTAGCGCAACAGCTAAAGTTCTGAGCTTCTGAAAAACATCAGTTAATCCTTTCTCAGGGTTTAGTAATTGAGTAGCAAAGTAGTTGGTCATTATCTGCTTTGCAAGACTGAGAACAGGATCTTTTTCAAGATTGCAGGTTCCTGTTTTGGAAGCTGGTAGAGAACGACCAGTATCAAAAGCATAACACAAGCATCTGAGAACATTCCTTGCAGCAGATTTTTGACTTTGACCATTGGATAGCTGGATGGCACTAAACATTGGGAACATAAACTGTGAACACTTCTTTGGCGTTAAAAGTGCATCAATGGCAAAAAAGACTCCTTCTTTTATAAAAGACTTTAAGAAAATATCAGAAAGCTTTTGCAGGACAGTATCGGCAATCTGTAGGGCTAACATCAATACATGTTGATCCTTCTGAGTGAATACTCCAGCCAAGAAACTGTGATATGATCCAATGAAAATGGTTATCTTCAGCTAAAAGATATGCATGATAACTACCGTCACTGAGAAAATAAAGCTATTTCACCTTGAAATGTCGGTGTCCTTAAGCAACTCAAGAAGCATTTCAGGTTTGCAGAAATAAACGAATTTGTTGATAACAGATAGACTGCCATAACAAACATATAAATTTGCACCAGAATTAACCACCTGCTTGACAATGAAGAACAAGTATTATAAAGCTGTGAAATGGAGTACAAAAGCAGTTCAAAAACTAAATAACAAAAAACCAACCTGGATCAATATGGGAAGCAAATCTATCCCAAACTTTTGCAGAAAATCAGGTTGATTTAACAGAAAATCTTCCTTCTCCAAGTTTAGTGGAACATTGAGATCTCTGGCTATAGCAGGGAAAATCTCGTTTAGTAACTTCAAAACTTCATGCACCTGAGGCAGAAAATACAGCAGAAAGAAAAGATTTGTTCACATTTCCTTCAGTCTGCATCTTAAGCTTCTGAAAAACTGGTAGTTTATTTTAATTAAACATGTGCAAGCCTAAAATCATCAAAAGTTAAAAAGAAAATAAGGAATATCTTGGCTCTTCTAATGACTTCTCATTGTATGTCGTTGTGCAGCAAAGTCCCACATTGCATGCAAAAGCAATGTGCATAATATGGTATCAAAGGTGTAGGTGATAGGTCCAAAGTGTGGGGGGGGGGGTCCGGAGCATGGTTTCAAATAGCGGTAGCGGTAGCGGTCGCCGTAACGGTAACGGTAGCGATAGCGCGGTTTCGGGGCGTAACGGTCGTAGCGTAACAGTATCGGTTACTGGAGCCGTGAATTTTTTTTCATTTTGAACATATCAACGAAAATGAACTGATATGCATGTTTTTTTTTTTTTCTAAAACTATATTTATTAGAGTTTAAAATATTTTTTGATGTATTTTGTTTACTTTTAAGACATTATTTAATATTTTTCCTAAATTTTATACTAGTAAGTCTAGTTTTACTAAATTTTAATTATTTTTCTAAAGTAATTCGTGAATTTATGACTTTATGTGTTATAAATTCATAATATTCAACTTAAAAGTTACTTAATTTCTTTAAAAGTTAACAAATACAAAAATTTATGCAACAACATCTAATATACAAATTTAAATTTACATATTAGATATTTAAATATTTTAAAGAATAACTAGTAAGAATTCTAAATAAATATTTTTTTTAAAAGTATCCTAAATTTATATTTTAAACCTACTTGTCTCCTAATTCTCAAATATTAAATATTTTAATATTTTAAATTTATAGTTTTGTACACAAAAATTATAATATAAATTAAAATTTTAAAATCACTAATTATTTTGTACACAAATAAATAAAGCAATAAACTAACTCAAATATTTTAAATTGTTAACAAATACAAACATTAATACAACAAATTTAAATTTAAATATTAGATATTTAAATATTTTAAAGAATTAGTAAGGATTCTAAAAAAATATTTTAAATATTTTTAAAAGTATCTTAAATTTATATTTTAAACTTACTTTTCTCATAATTCTCAAATATTACATATTTTCATATTTTAAAATTAGTTTGTATGAATATTAATTCTTAAACAAGTATTTTTTTTTCAAAAATGTTATATATATATATACATTTATATATATATATATATTTTAAACAAGTATTGAAGGTTTATATATTTTAAACAAGTATTGAAGGTTCATTATCAACATCAACTCCTCCCCTTAATTGAGCTTCTAACTCTGCTTTTCTTTTCTAAACATCTAGTTTAGCTCTTTCTTGTTTTTAAGGTATCTCATCATTTCTTCCCTTATTTCTTTACTAACACTTGGGCATCCATGCACTTGGCCTGCCAAGCGTGCCAAGTGTTCTTTAAATCGTGTAATTCCACCCTTGATGATATGCCCGCAAAATTTGCATTGCACTTTATGTCTATTGCCTTGAATTTGATTACCAAACTTCCAACCAATATCATCACTTGGTGGGGCATTACTAGACTTTTGTCGTGGCATTTTCAAATTTCAAGTTTTCAACACTAAAAAAAAAAAATTAAAGAGCGTTTAGTTTCATTGACAAGTTTTACTTTAGAAATTATAATATAAATTAAAATTTTAAAACCACTAATTAATTTGTACACAAATAAATAAAATAATAAATTAACTCAGTTATTTAAAATTGTTTACAAATACAAAAATTAATACAACATCAAATATAAAAATTTAAATATTAGATATTTAAATACTTTAAAGAATAACTAGTAAGAATTCTAAACAAATATTTTTTTTTTAAAAATCTTAAATTTATATTTTAAACCTATTTTTCTCCTAGTTCTAAAATATTAAATATTTTAATATTTTAAATTTGTAGTTTTGTACACAGAAATTATAATATAAATTAAAATTTTAAAATC
>JAOTRH010163597.1:0-12736 GCA_034768845.1 Heliamphora exappendiculata
CCTTTCATCACATGTGTTGTACACCCCCAAATTTAAATATGTCTCAAACTAGGCTTGCGCTCGGTCTATAATTCTGTAGGAGTCGAAAGTATTAACTTAGAAGATACCAAATTCAGAATATAAGTCACTGTCTCTGATGCAAGTCCCCAAAATGAATCAGGTAATTCTAAATAACTCATCATCGACCTTACTATCTCCATAAGAGTCATATTCATTCTTTTTACTACATCATTCAGCTGCGGAGGGCCCAGTGCAGTCAACTGGGATATAATCTCTTCTGACAACAAGTAGTTCCTAAACTCTCTAAAGAGGTACTCGTCACCACAGTCGGATCGTAGTGATTTTATACTTTTACCTAGAAGCTTCTCTACCTCCGTCTTAAATTCTTTGAATTTCTCAAAGCATTCAGACTTACGGGGCATCAGGTAAATGTATCCATACCTTGAGTAGTTGTCAATGAAACTAACAAAGTACTCAAAGCCACCTCTAGCCCTGATAGTCATAAGATCACACACATCAGAGTGAACCAGTTCCAACGGTTCTTTAGCTCTATAGCCTTTAGCCGAAAAGGGCCTCTTGATCATCTTACCCTCTAAGAAGGACTCACAAACTTAAACTGCCTCCCCTTCCAATAAACTCAAAGGTCCATCTTCTACCAGTCTATTTATCCTTTTTAGATTAATATGATCCAAGCATAAGTGCCAAAGAAACTTTTAGTTCATTAAAGAAGAATCATTTTTCTTATATGGTAAATTAGACGTGTTATTCAATTCAGTTGGTTGCAGTGTAGGCGAAATAGAAAATATAACATACAGATCATCCACCAATGTACCAAAACAAATAAAACGTTTATTTTTCTTAATAATCACGAAGTTATTAAAATGAATAAAATATTTTTTCTTTATTAAATTAGAAATCAAAATTAAATTCCTTCTAATAGAAGGTACATAAAGACAATCTTTTAACAATAAAATTCTATATCTACTAAAGCTGATAGTGTCATCTTCTACTGCAACTACTGCCACCCTGATATTATTGCCCATATGTAGGTAAATTTTTTCATCACTAAACTGTCAGATTTCCTAGAACTCCTACAAAGAATTAAAAACATGATTAGTGGTTCCCGTATCTACACACCAGGTACCGATAGATAACACCGCTAAATATGTTTCAACCACTAGTGAACAGAAATTACATTACTTGTTATGCTTATTAAGAAAAACTAGACATTGCATTTTTCAATGCCCTAACCGGTTACAATGATAGCGCTTGCCTCTCGGCTTCTTCACACCAACTTTTGACCCCTTAGCTGCTTTTGGACCTATGCATCCCTATTTTTGAATCTTTTTCTTCTTCATATCTTTTAGCTTAGAGGAAGAACTTTTTTCAGCCACATGCACACTACCTGGCTTCCTAAGAACACCATTGGCTTCTTGAAGTTCTCTAAGAAGTTTTGCCAATGAAAAGCTGAGATTATTTATGGAATAATTCAGACAGAACTATTTAAAGCTATCAGGCAGTGACTGGAGTTTGATATTGACTTGGGTTTCTCTGTCAATTTCAGCTTCTAAGATTTTCAGTTTATTCAGAATACTGATCATCTTCAGAACATGATCCCTAATTAGGGTGCCTTTAGCCACACTTGTATTCATCAGAGATTTCATGGCCACCTACCTAGCAGCACAATTTTGATCCCTAAATATTTTTTTGAGATTCATAATTATGTCATAGGCATTAGGTATAGACTGATACTGATGCTGTAATACTTTTGACATAGAATTCAAAATGTAATAGCGAGCCATCTTATCAGCTTTCTTCCACTTCTAATAACCCTAGATTTCTTGTTCGATCACCCCCTCATCAGGTACTGGTGGAAAAATCTCAAATAATACAAATTTGTAGTCCTCGGTAATTAAGATAATATCCAAGTTTCTTTTCCAGTCTACATAGTTTGGTCCTGTTAGTTTGTTTTATTTGAGAATATTCGCGACTGGGTTGAAAGCCATTTTAAACCTGAGAATCACATAATTAAAAACCATTAATTATGATGAGCAAAAAATTTAAATTTTATTTTAAATTTGGTTTCTTCTACCATTTTAAAAAAATACCAACAGCCTAATATCCTGTGAATAGCATGCCTCAATGGAAGGACGTCTACTATCCATTGTTTGTCTAGATAGGCCAATTCTTATTAATTTTACCATCTAGGCAACAAACCGTGCCAAGTAAAATTAAATAACTGATGTAGCTTCGATCTAGTAATTAATAACAGTGACTCAGATAGAGAGAATACTACTATTTACAGCTAACTGTTAACCACCACCTAATTTCGAATCAATCGTTTCGCAATAAACTCTTCAGATAGATAAGTGATCCACACTAACGATTATTCAGAATTATCTCTAAAGAATGTTCGTACCAGTTATACCGCAATTAATTCTGTTCAATAAGGAGAAAGACCTTACTGCCAACATGCAGATTTAATTATATCACCAACGAACTAGTGATCGAGACCGCAAGATTTATCTGTGAATAAATTTTCTCTTTCCATAGTTTTTAAAAGAAATTTTGAGGGTTACAAAAAATTATTTAATTAAAATAAATTTATTAATTTTGAAAACCACACGATCCGAAAGATTTTGATTTTTTTAAACCATCTTTTTGTATTTTAATGTGTAACAAATAAAATATCTCAAAATTCTTATTTATTTAAAAAATTAATTTTAAATAAAAAACTATGAATTTTATTTTATTTTTCAGTTACAAATTTTTTCGAAAAATAATAATTTATTAAAATTAAACTTTTTCTTTTAATTAATTTAAAATCTAGAATTAATTTTCACGTTTATCCAATATATCTTATTTATTAAAAAATCATCTTAAACGTGTTATTTTGTAAAAAAATAAAATATCTAAATTTTTTTTAATTAAAACTTGTTAATTAAAAAACTTAATTTTAATTTTCTTTTACAAAATTTAATTAAAATCGAACTTTTTGAATTAATTAAAATTAACAGGAATAAATAAAATAGATATATATCATCCACGTAGTTTAAATAAATATAAATGTATGTATATATATATATATATATCTCTCTCTCTCTCTCAATTTTATGATCAAACAAAAACTCTGTTGAGTTTTAGTCTCCTGTTTAAAAATTAACTCGTAATCTTTCAATCCTTATGAGAATCAGCGTACGACATCTAAATTCTTTCAGGATTTCTCAAGATGCAGTGTTATACAAATACATCATCGTCCCAATCCATATTAGTAAAACAGCTGGCCACCACCAGTTCAAAACCAAAAGCCAACGCCGGCCACGCCAACGCTGCGGTGCCACCGCTCACTGCCGCTTCCCGTGGCTTCTGCCTCCTCCTCCAAAGTCAATTTTTGTCCCCATTTTTTTTCCAAAGAATAGCTTATGAAAAATACTATTTTTCTATCAAAAAATTAGATCAAAAACAGTCCCAAAAACAGCTTTCGAAAGACCCCAAAGGGACTGTGTCGCCGTCGCCCATGCGCCGTTGTTGCCGTTGTCGTTTCTCCCTTGTTCTGTGATCATTTCGAATCCCATTTCCTACTATTTTTGGCGTTGATATACAAACACATGAAACCCAGAATAATGCCCTAAAAACAATCCCGAAAAGCCTCAAAAATAGCCCCTGAAACAGCCGTAGTGATGTCGCCCACCGTCGCTACTTGTGTCAATTTTTGTGCCACCTTTTGTGGCTGTTTTTCTCTCAGTTTTGGACTATTTTTCAACCCTATTTTACTGCTATTTTATATCTAAAAAACTATTCAAAAATAGTTTCAAAAAAATCTCAAAAATAACACCGATAATGACCTAGACCGCTGCCGCCGAGGCTATTTTATGCTGGCTTTTTGCTAATTTTTGGATCTATTTTGCTATTGTTTTTATGCCTAGAACCTACAAAAAAAACTACTGAAAAACCTGTCACAAAACTATGAAAAAACCACCGCTGTCCATGTCTCAAAAATCTCAAAACCACTACCAGTGCCGTTGAATTTGCCGTCACGTATTCTTAGTGTTCTTGAACCTTCGAATCTGTTCTTATATATATCGAACAATATCTAAATAACATTAAAAAAAAAATTTTACATCAAAACCTATGTTCCGAAGGCTCACAATCGATTTAAAAAGCCTAAAATTATCACGATCAACCCTCGTGATTAAAAACTAATAATAATCATCATTCAACCATTCAATCAAACATGAATAAAATAATAATCATAAAATTGGAATTAGGATACCTGCAAAATAAAATTAACACTTTCTAAAGCTACCCGATCCCTCGATTAAACCATATTCGTAAATCAATCTCGCAGTGATACCAATTGTTGGAGGTAAACTCCCAAAATTATTGATTTAAATACGATTTTTTAAATAAAAATACTAGACAGGCAATCACCGAAATAGGCTACAGTTTAAAACTTTTTGATGTCGAACGATCAAAATAAAAATCGTACTCCTAAAGTTAGATTCGTGATTATACCTTTCGAAATCTGGTAGAATGATTTTGGTAGTAAATATGAATGACTTGTGGAGTAAATATGATTTTGGGATTATACCTTTCAAAATCTCATACTCCTAAAGTTAGGGTTTAGCATAACCGCATATATAAGGGCTACAACAATGACCTGTGGAGTAAATATGACTTAAGCTTCTAATATAATTATGAAAACTCTCTAGCCCCTGAGGCAATTTCATAAAAACATAAATTATAATTCATACCACTAAAGAACTAATTACACTCCCAGTCGCATTCTTTAAACTGATTATTCGACCTCTTGTTATTAAATACTTAACTCATCTCCCCACATTAAGATTCTCAATACCCACCAATTAAATTTAATTACTGGTAATTTAATTTAATCGGCATCTTTAAAATTCTTTAAACTCTTTTGCTTAACTTATTTGATAGTCGAATAATTATATCAACCTGCAGAGTTTGGCCCAGTTAAAAGTTAAAAGCTTCCTTAAGAGGGTATTGTCAATTCAGAATAATCGGGACGTGAATTTTTTTAATAATTAATATTCACCATATAATTAATACTGCTATCTAACTTACCATGACTATTAACTTACCATGACTATAATGAATCAAATCAACGAATATTAAATATACGCAAATAATAATTATTTCAAGATTAAGAGTATAAGCACTCATAATAAACTTGGGATATAAATTAATTTATATAGTTAATATAAAATTAATTACCTCAATGTGTTTATGTTCTATATACACAAAGTGTACTAGCACAGTAAGTCAAAATAATGGATGATGCAATTATCTACTCCCTGTAACCAAGGCAGGCTTACTAAAATTTTATGATACAGTCATACCGATGATTTGTCCAATTTCATATAAATTGTGAACTAGAACTTATATTTTGCAAGAACCTATAATCTGGTCTTCAGTATGTAAGTCATACTCTACACACCAGATTAAATACTATACAAAATAAAAGACATCTATGCATAATATTAAAAAAATGACATTACATATATTACTCATTAAGATTCTCATAAAATAGAAAAATAATTTTATTAAAGAATAAAATTAAATACTAAAACTAAAAAAATATATAATTTTTAGTATATAATCCTGACAGTTCTTAGAAAGCCAGATAGTGTGAGTGTGGCTGAAAAAGGTTCTTCCTCTAAGCCGAAAGGTAAGAAGAAAAAAACGTTCAGTAACAGGGAGGCATAGATCCAAAAGCAGTAAGGGGCCAAAAGCAGGTGTGAAGAAGCCAAGAGGCAAGTGCTGTCACTGTAACCAGTTGGGATATTGGAAAAAGTAATGCCCTATTTTTCTCAGTAAGCCAAACAAGTAAGGTAATTTCTATTCACTAGTAGTTGAAACATGTTTAGCGGTATTATCTACCAGTACATGGTGTGTAAATATGGGAGCCACTAATCATATCTGTAATTCTTTGCAGGGGTTCTAGAAAACTAAGCAGCTCAGTAATGAAAAATTTTACTTACATATGGACAATAATACCAGGGTGGCAGCAGTTGGAGTAGGAGATGTTACTCTCAATTTTAGTAGAGATAGAGTTTTACTTTTAAAAGAATGTTTTTATGTACCTTCTATTAGAAATAACTTAATTTTGACTTCTAATTTGGTGAAGAACAAATATTTTATTCATTTTAATGAATCTGTGGTTATTAAGAAAAATAAGCATTTTATTTGTTTTGATACATCGGTGAATAACCTGTATATTATATCTTCTATCTCTCCTATACTGCAACTAACTAAATTGAATAACACATCTAATTTACCATATAAGAGAAATGATCCTTCTTTAATGAACTAAACGTTTCTTTGGCACTTACGCTTGGGTCATATTAATCTAAAAATAATAAATAGACTGGTAGAAGATGGATCTTTGAGTTCATTGGAAGTGGAGGCACTTTTAGTCTGTAAGTGTTACTTAGAGGGTAAGATGACTAAGAGGTCCTTTTTGGCCAAAGACTATAGAGCCAATGAATCGTTAGAAGTGGTTCACTCTGATGTGTGTGGTCCCATGACTATTCGGGATAGAGGTGGCTTTGAGTACTTCGTTAATTTCATTGAGGACTACTCAAGGTATGGATACATTTACCTAATGCACCGTAATTCTGAATATTTTGAGAAATTCAAAAAATTCAAGGTGAAGACGAAGAAGCATCTGGGTAAAAGTAACAAATTACTATGATCCGACTGTAGTGGCAAGTAGCTTTTTAGAGAATTTAGGAACTACTTGTCGTCAAAAAGGATTATATCTTAGTTGACTGCACCTGTCACTTTGCAACAGAATGATGTAACAGAAAGAAGGAATATGACTCTTATGGAGATGGTAAGGTCGATGATGAGTTATTCAGAATTACCCGATTCTTTTTGGGGACTTGCATTAGAGACAGTGGCTTATATTTTGAACTTCATACCTTCTAAGTGAGTATATTCTACTCCCACAGAATTGTGGACTGGGCGCAAGCCTAGTCTGAGACATATTTAGATTTGGGGGTGTCCAGCACATGTGCTGAAAGAGAATGCAGGTAAGTTGGAACTGAGGATAGAAGTTTATTTCTTTATCGGGTATTCCAAGAGAACAAATGGTGGTTTATTTTAAAATCCAAAGGATCAGAAGGTCATTATTAGCACCAATGCCTAATTCTTGAAAGGTAATTATATTATGAACCATTGGCCTAAAAGTAAAATTCTTTTAGAAGAATTGTGAGAAAATACCAATAGAACGAAAGAGAAATCGCAAGTCATTGATATGCCATCACCTCGTCATTGTGAGAGGATTATCAAGACAGGTGCAGATCCTGAACCAGATTAGGGTGCTACGATTAACATGACAGACGAGTATGTGGGTAATGGTGCATAGGATTCAAATTTTGTACAACGCATTACTGCTAGTACACAGATGTAGATTGTGGCTCGTCATAGTGGGAGGGTTGTTCATCAATCCGATCGGTATATATTATTGGGAGAGTCTTTTAACAGTATCTCGATAGAATTGGATATCGAACCATATAACTACAATGAAGCACTCGAGAACAAAGATGCAATTCTTTAGCAAAAGGCTATGAATTCAGAGATAGAATCTATGTATTCTAATCAAGTTTAGAAATTTGTAGAACTACTTGAATGGATAAAACTCATCAGATGTAAGTGGATTTACAAGATAAAGAGAGGAGCATATGTAGACACCCCAATTTAAACTTGCATAATCTTAGGCGAATTCGATGATGAAAACAAGTGGAATAGTGCCTTGATACAATCCTCGGGAAGTGATCCAAGCTCGGTATTTGATCCCAGAACCTTCGAACTAATGAAATTGTGTCGAACGAAACTTGCTGCCCAAGTAAGGCGACTGCCAACTCCCTTCATGGCGCCCGCCATAGAACTTTGTAGAAACCCTAGCACAAAGTGGCCACCGCCACCTTCCATCATGGCGACCGCCACCTTCCATTGTGGCGACCGCCATAGAACTTTGTGAAACCTTCCAAAAATATGGCGACCGCTAACTTGCATTGTGGCGACCGCCAACTCCAAATGGCCTGACATGCCCCAAAACGTGGTAACACTTCATTAGTTGAAGAATTCTATAAATACCATACCCCAGCGTACGTTTTCAATACGAATTTTGAGTGAGAGAGACTCTGCCGATATATCAAGTGATCCCGAGCCCCGATGCCGAAGCCCTGCTGAAATTTTGAGTCTCGAACCTTCAACACCTACATTGAAGCTTACCTTGCTTGGATCACCACCCATGAATTGACCCATTGAAGCACATTCTCGACTTGAGGATTTTGCAATCTAGGTACCTTGTTTGGATTCTTGGCCCTTCTAGCTCCACTTTCTACCTATTTGGAGTGGCCGGGTTATTTTGATCATTTCATTTTCAATTATACTCTTACATTACTCATAGTTGCTTTATTAATGTTTGAATTCAATTTTTAGCTTATTTAGTTTATTTGTTTACTTATATTAAATTCATTCAATTATTAATTAGTACTAACATAATTTGAACAATACGACTAAACAATGCCGTTATTGTTATAATCTAAACACTTACATAAAAATGGTTGTAATTATCAATATTACACCCATATTCTAGTATTTCGTTTCATTTATTTTCTTTTCTTTTATGTTAATTTAATGTTCTAGCATTTATTTTTTTTTCTTTTAATTAGTTTAATTTTCTTTTACTAGCATTCTATTTTATTTCTTTTTCTTTTCCTGTAACATTAATTTAATGCTCTATTTTGTTTTTCTTTTAGCTTAGTATTTCTTTTATAACTTTCATTTTCTATTTTTTCGCATTTTGTTTCAATAGTAATGTAATTTCTTTTTTAGTATTTTATTTTATTTTTTTCCTTATAATACTCCATTTAGTATTTCTTTTTCTTTTAATATTAGTTCATCTTTAATATTAATATGTCTTTTCTTTTCTTTTTATAGCAATGTAGTTTTATTTTTCTTTTTATATTCTATCCTATTTTTTTCTTTCATTTTAATGTTAGTTTAAATTAATTTCTTCTAGCATTCATTTTTTTTCTTAATATTAGTGTAATTTCTCTTTTAGCACCTATTTTATTTTTCTTCTCTTTTATTTTATTAAACCAAAAATTATAAAAAGTCTTTCAAAGATAGATTTTATTTTCTTTTAATGTAAATATAAATAGTTAGAATCTCCTTTTCTAGCATAACATTTTTCTAAAACTCTTTTCATAAATTTCTTTCATAAACTTTCTTTCATAATTCTTTTTATGCATCTTTTATGTTTTATTTCTCATTTTTTTAATAATTCATCATGTTAATGTATGTTTTAGTTTCTTTTATTGAAATCATACTTACAATAGTTTAGCTTATTTTGTAACAATACATGTTTTGGTAATTTTAGTATCTTTTGATATATTTTGCTCTTTTATTTAAATCATGATAGTTAGCTTATTTTTGTGAAGGTAGAAACTTTCACAAAAGGATTCACTTTAAAAGGTAGAAACTTTAAAAGTTAGGCTTATTACAAAAGGATTCACTTAGAATGAATGGATCGATTATGAGAAAAAGTTTTTACAAGTAGTCATACTTAAGTCTATTCAAATTCTCTTATCCATTATGGCTTATTTCGATTACGAAAATTTGATAAATGGAAGTCAAGATAACGTTTCTTAATGGAAGTCTTGACGAGTGTATCTTTATTGTACAACCAAACAGTTTCAATGTAAAGAGCCAAAAGCACATGTTGTGTAGGCTTAAGAGATCCATTTATAGACTTAAGCAGACATCGAGATCTTGGAATACTCAGTTTGATCAAGTCATAAAATCTTATAATTTTGATCAAAGTCAAATGAGTCCTGTGTGTACAAGAAGCATGACAAAAGCATGGTGGTCTTTCTAATACTTTATGTAGATAATATCTTGCTCATCGAAAATAATGTGGGGGTGTTATTTTCGGTAAAAGTATGGTTATCTGGGCAGTTCGATATGAAGGACTTGTGAGAAGCTAGTCACATCCTTGGGATCAAGCTTTTGCGATATCAAAAACAAAAGATGTTGTGCTTATCACAAGTAAAGTATATCAATGACATCCTTACTCATTTTAGCATGCAGGATTCCAAGAAAAGATTTTTTCCTTTTAGGTATGGAATCACTCTATCCAAAGATCAGTGTCCTAAGACACATGATGAGATAGAGAAGATGAAAGCGGTTCCTTATGCTTCAGCAGTAGAAAGTCTAATGTATAATATGCTTTGTACTAGACCCGACATCTTCTTTATCGTTGGCATGGTTAGCAAATATTGGTTTAACTCAGGGGCAGGAGCATTGGACTGCGATAAATAATATAATCAAGTACAAAAAAGGACTAAGGAGTATATGTCGGTTTACTAGGTAAATAGTTTAGTACCTTTGGTGTGAGACTTTGACTCATTTTTTTTTTTGGCATTTTCGACGCGCGTTACGTGTTTTTGTTTAAGCATGTTTTTACTGCATTTGATACACGATCGAGCTTAGATATACATGCAGGGTAGGTTCCCAGGGCCATAAGCCATTGTGGCGCGATTCTCAAAAAATTTCAAAAAAAAGATATTTTGAAAGCCTATAAATATCTGGAGTTATATATTTTCAAAACTTAACTCCTAAGTTTTTTATTTTCTGTTTGCCTTCTCTCTAAGTTCTCAGGGGCCCTGGGCTCGATTTTTGACAATTAGACTATAGATCCTTGGTATTGGCGTCGTGGGCTACGCAACCATCCGGTAAGATTTTAATTTTGGCGAACCTTAGTTTTGCACGTGGTTCGAGGCGTCGAGTTTTGAACTCACCGAGGTAGAATTCTAGACCCTACTGCTGTATAAGGGTGTTATGGGTAAACATGTGTGTTTTTAACAGGTAGATTGCTATAGATCTGCGTTTGTTTCAAGTTGGGTTTTGGGCTTCAAACTCATTTTTAGCGATTTCTATGGATGGAATCGGGTGTCAGGAGTTTCTTTTGTGGTCTTGGTGTTAGGCCTAAGCGTATGAATGCTCATGGGTGTTGATTTGGAGTTTGGAGGATTCGATTCGAGGTTTGGAGGGCTGAACCCGCAGCTTGGAATCAGGTTCTGCCGAGGTTCGATCGACTAAACCATGGGGTTTGGTCGACTAAAGTTTGGATCTTGGGTTCAGTCGACTGAATTGGGGGGTTCGGTCGACTAAACCGTGTGTTTTGGAATTTTGTGATTTTCCAGTGTGGTCTTCGGTCAACTGGGGGCTTGATTTGGTCGACTGAAGTGCTGGGGTGTGTTTTTTGTGATTTTGGTTGGGTTTTTGGTTTTCAATTGGTGTTCTTTAGTATTTAATTGATTAATTTATGGAAATTAGTTGATTCAAATACCTTTTGATTCCTTTCGGGATTTAGTTGGTTGTGTGGTAGTTTCGGGGATCGTGTCGTGGCCTCGGGTGTGCGTTTGAGTGTTGCCCTTGTGGGTGATGTACATGGTAGATGCGGTTTGTTGATGCACGATTAGGTGCGTGGTTTGTTGTTGGGTTTGTGTTAACACGGGTGTGCGTCGTGGGTCTGTGATGGCCGTGTTGGGAGTGTTTGGGCCAGTAGTGGTCGTGTGGGTTGTCCCATGAGTGGATATCGATTTTGACGGGCGGCGTCATGGTATGAGGTTATATGTGGCTACGCGCTTTTATAATTGGTTTGTATGTTTATAACTATTTATTTATGTGCAGATTACGTAAGTGAATTACGTGGTTGTGATATCAATCGTTATGTGTAATGTGGTTTATTTAAAACCTAGAGTTTTATACGCATGCGACGTGGTTTGTGGAACGTCGTGTTGATACATGGTTACATGCTTTAAATTCTTGTTTAGGTTTGCATATGTGTATGAAATGGTTTAGGTGAATCTGTGATCCAGTAGATGTAAATCCTAGTTGATGTTGCACGTGTGCGTGTGTGGGTGAATGAGGTAGGCTGCGAAAGCCGGTGTATGCGATATCTGATGAATTAAAACGAGTTCCTGATGAGGCACGGGTGTGTGTGTGTGTGCGTGTGCAATATCTGACAGATTGAAACGAGATCCTAATGAGGAACGGGTGTGTGTGTGTGTGTGTGTGTGTGTGTGTGTGCGTGTGCGATATCTGACGAACTAAAACGAGATCCTAATGAGGCTCGGGTGTAGGTGTGTGTACGATATCTGAATGCTGAAATGAGGTCCTGAAGAGGCACGTGTTCATGGATTGCATGTTCTGCATATTGGGACGGATAGACCAATTTTTCTTAAAACTATATTATCGACCTGCGGGAGTAGAAATACTGTATTAACGGCCTGCGGGAGTCGTAATACTTGAATCGTTTTCAGGGCTCTGATGAGTCAAAAAATGATTTTTATCCTCACTTTCCCTTGCATGTGAAAATGGTTTTCTGGCTCTGGTGAGTCGGGTTTTCAAACTATTTTTAATGGCTTGAAAGACAGTCGAAAATTATACTTCGTTTATCGAGCATGTTTAACTTATACTGCATGTGTTGTTTAGGATCTGCTGAGCTTTGGCTCATGGTGTGGGATTTGCTTTTTTTCAGGTACCGGTCACGCTGGTTGATCTAGAGGTGCTGAAAGGCGGAAGATTGTAGTCTTCCTTTTTGTTAGCTTTTTACATGTTTGTTATAACATGTTTTTTGGGCGTTGGAGCCGTGTAATGTTTCCATTTGGCATTTATATACAATGCATGTATG
>JAOTRH010163608.1:0-12736 GCA_034768845.1 Heliamphora exappendiculata
CTAACCTTCTAACTAATCTCATGGCACAAAATTCACCGCAACACATACCATATAACACCCAGTACAGTTTATAGTCAGGGAGACAGACAGATTTATAACAGAATAGCAGATAAGTCAATAAACATACGTATATGAGATGCCAAGTATGTAATGTAGATGCCCAACCCAGCATGCACCCAGATTTTAATAGGAATTCCACACCAAAAATCACAAGAGTAGACTTTCACAGGTATTTGATCACCAAAGTAATCATCGCGCCTCATTGCGAATAGTAACCACGTCGCCTGGCTTCATGCCACAACTATTTTACTCAATGGCAATGGCATCGGGGCGGGCCACCCAGTTATCAGCCACCCTTATCTGGGCCAATCGATCCCACCTTAAGACTCATGATGCCTTCGCCAGTGTCAACCCAAAAGTCCAAGTTATCGAAATCAGAATGCTAACGACCAACCTACAGTGCCCAACAATATTTATAAACCATTTTAAACACCAGGGACGCACCCAGGGTGTATAAACCAAATATGTAACACCGGGGATGCACCTAGGGTGCATAAACCAAATTTATAACACCGGGAACGCACTCAGGGTGTACAAGCTAAAATCAATTGCAACATCGGGGACGCAACCAGGGTGTATAAAGGAAAACATTTTCAAAAATAGCAACCAGGGACGCCCTAGACTTAGAATCAAGAATAACAATCTCAACACAGTCCATCCCAACAACGATTTGCACAGATGGACTCCAACATGCCAGGATGCAAATGACAATGCTCATAATGTGTACTATTGATCTCATATGCAACAATTTATAGCGTGACATCAACTATCATGGCAGTGTTCATGGTACAATTTGCGAAGCATAAGGTACAATTCTCAAGATATGATTCAATATAACAGCATGGGTTCTAAATCACCATACATTCACTTGAAACACTAATCAACTAATTCAAATAAGTAATTATACAGAAACTCGGGTCTCATAGAAAAGGGTGCTCGAATTACACTTAGCAACTTTTAAGGCTAAAACCAAGTATTAAATTAAAAGGGGCTAAAAAGTTTTGGGGTATCTAGACTTCGAATCTAGTTATGATTTTTAGACACCATTTAGATAAAAATATTTTTTACAACTCTCATGTTTAACACCAAGGCCAAATCCTAAGGCAAATGAGTGAACATTTTATTCTATGCAAAAATAGTTCAGCACTTTCTCTAGATTTTATCCAAAATTATACTTCTGTTTCTCTCAGTTTTGGGGTATCCACTGAAGTCCAAATAAGCCCATTTTTTAGTATGTCCTATTTTAACATGTTCCATACAAGTTTCATGTTTAGAGTTAAAGGTAGTTGCTTGAAACAAGTGAGACGTTTTGGCCATTTTAAAAAGTAGCTTCTGTCAGCCACCAAAACTCAGCAGAGCCGGTTTTGGACAGAGGGTTTGAAACGGTTTTAGGGTATTATCCCAAGGCTTTAAGGTCTGAAGTTTGGGAATAAAGTACTTCAATATGTTATCTACAATGTTCATTTATACAACTTTCGGAATAGGTCACTAAAAATAGGTGTTTTGGGATATATAAAAATATATGACACAATGTTCCTCGGGGGCTGAAATTCAACAGGGACTTTAAACGGGGTTTGACCTGTCAAACCTCAATAGTTGGTTCTCCTTTTTTGTGGGTAGATATCTATATATGTTATTTACAACTTTTATGTTTTGACCAAAGTTCAGATATCATTTTAAAATAGGGTTTCCAAGTCGGTAGTGTTGGATGGTCAGAAAATGACACACTTTGATAAAATTGCAATATCTTGAGTTCTAGTTATACAAATGAGTTGAAACTAACTTTGGATGAAAGATAACACCAACATATAACTCTGAACACAAAATTCATACTTAGATCAATTTTCTACATTGACTTATGGCATTTCAAATCTCAGGGCAGAAACATCAAAGTTCTCAAAAATTAAGCCTCTTAGGGTTCAAGTCATCTACTTATGTCATGTCAAGTTTTTATTCCATTTCTTTGCATGCTTATATTTTAGACTTTAATATCAAGGCTCCAGCACACTTAAATGTCATCAAACCCAAAGATAACATCATACAACAACATTTCATATCATTTAAAAACCCAATAGCCCCAAATTCTTAACTACAACGCCTTTTCAATTTTGATTTTGGTTCTTGATTCTTGAAGTGTTTAAAGGGGTGTGTTGGGGGATATTTTGAGGGATCTTAGATATAAGGTTTATAGATTTTACTTACATGTTTGAGAGATCAAAGGATGGTGGAGGTTGGATTTAGACTTAGCTTTAAAACCATGGTCTCTAAAGACCCCGTCCTTAAATCCCTCCTCCTCATTCTTCTTCTTCTTTCTTCTCTCAAACTCCCATGGACCCTCAAGAACCATTAAAATTTGGTCTTTCTCCTTCTCTCTCCATGAAAATATTCAAGGGGAAGAAGGTGTTTGGGCTTAGCTTATATAAAAAGTGCTAGGGAACAAGGTAATTAATATTTTTGTACTTCTTTCTTTCCTTCACAAGGCTCATTTAATATAGTTCAAGTTGTTAGGGAACAAAATCAGATTTTTAGGAAGCTAAACACAGATAGGGATTAGTTTGGGGGACAAAAATCTGATCCCCCATCAATCAAGGGGGTTTTCTTGGTTTGCGTGCCCCTATTGTGAAAAAAATGCATTAAAAGTTAATTTGATGTTTATTTTTGGTGTCTTTTTCTACTGAGAGTTATTATTTTAATATGTTTATGAGAAATATAGTTTTTCATGTATTATCATAGTTTCTATAGCAATTGATTAAATAGATGTAGTCTTTTAAGTCAAATTAAGCTGTTTTGGCAATATATGACTTTTTGACTTATTTGATTGTGTATGAACTTCAATAACAATTTGTTTGCTTTTATTGACCTATAACACTATATTATTGCATATATTACTTATTCAACAAGTATTGGATCATCATAATGCTTAATTTACTATATTTCTCATCATTTTAAGTTTAAAAAAAGAGCAAAAAGTCACTTTTTGGCACATTTTCCAAGGTGGTTGACCACTAAGGGGTATTTTTGGCATTTTAGATGTTATTTTTTCCTTTTCTATTTAATTGTACTTAAATCCTTAATTTAGGGTATCCATATGTCAAAATTTGAATTTTTAAGACTCTTTGTCGTACTATGGGAAAAATGGTCATTTTACCCTATTTATGAGGATTTTTAATTTTTAACTCATTATTTCATGATATTAACTTCATTTAGAATGTTGGGAGATTCTCCGGGTGTTAAGGTTTTGTTGCCTAAGTTTTGGACCTTTTTGGGGTTTCTGCGCCGAACTTTGGATTTTCGATTCGAGTTAGGGTTCTAAACTTCTTTCATGTTCTATGGTCTCGTGGACTATCCATCACTAACACTTAGGGTTTGAGCCGGGTCTTTTCACGGATCGTTATCAACTGGGTTGTTACAACTAGAGTCTGTACCGGGTCGTTACAAATAATGCCCCCACATCGTTTTCGATGAGCAAGATATCATCTACATATAATACTAGAAAGATCACCACGCTTCTGTCATGCTTCTTGTACACACAGGACTTATCTGGATTCTGATTAAAACCATAAGACTTTATGGCTTGATCAAACCGAGTATTCTAAGATCTCGATGCCTACTTAAGTTCATAAATGCATCTCTTAAGCTTACACAACATGTGCTCTTGTTCCTTTGTTATGAAACTGTCTAGTTGTACCATATAGATACACTCATCAAGACTTCTATTAAAGATAGCTGTCGTGAAATTCATTTGCCAAATTTTGTAATTAAAATGAGCAGCAATGGATAAGAGAATCCGAATAGACTTAAGCATAGCTACCGATGAAAAGGTTTCCTCGTAATCGATCACTTCTTTCTGAGTGAACCCTTTTGTAACATCCATAACTTTGAAGGTTTTAACCTTCCCGTCTGCTCCCCTCTTCCTCTTGTAGATCCACTTGCATCCAATGAATTTTATGCCTTCAGGTGGTTCTACAAGTTCCCAAACCTGATTAAAATATATAGATTCCATCTCTGAATTCATAGCGTTTTGCCAAAGATCTGTATCTTTGTCTTGAAGTGCTTCATTATAGTTACAGGGTTTAGTATCTAAGTCTACCAAGATCTTATCAAAAGACTCTCCCAATAATATATACCAATTAGGTTGATGATCAACCCTCCCACTACGACGAGGCATTACCTGTGTCTGTGTACTAGCAGTAACACACTGTGCAGAATCTAAACCTTGTGCATCAGCACCCTGTTCATGATTTGCACATGTCTCGATAATCCTTCCACTACAACAAGGCAATGGAATATTCATGACTTGTGGTTCCTCTTTCGTTCTACTGGTATTTCCTCTTATTTCTTCTTGAACAATTTTACTATAGGCATGTAGTCCATAATATAATCTTTTTTCAAGAATTAGGCATTGGTCCTAACAATAACCTTCTGATCCTTAGGGTTATAAAATAGACCACTCTTCTTTCCTTTGGGATACCCCATAAAGAAACAGACTTCTATCCTCAATTCTAACTTACATGCGTTCTCTTTCAGCACATGTGCTTGACACTCCCAAATTTGAATATGTCTCAGACTAGCCTTACGCCCGGTCCACAATTTCGTGGGAGTAAAAGGTACTAACTTAGAAGGTACCAAATTCAAAATATACGCCGCTATCTCTAGTGCAAGTTCTCAAAACGAATCGGGTAAATCTGAATAACTCATCATGAACCTTACCATCTCTATAAGAGTCTTATTCTTTTTTTCTGCTACACCATTCTACTGCAGAGTGCTTGGTGCAATCAACTGGGATATAATCTCTTCTGATGATAGGTAATTCGTAAACTCTCCAAATAGGTACTCCCCACCACGATCGGATCATAGTGATTTGATATATTTACCCAGACGCTCTCTGCCTTCGTCTTGAATTCTTTAAATTTCTAAAAGCATTCAGACTTACGGTGCATCAGGTAAATGTATCAATACCTTAAGTAATCATCAATGAAACTGACGCAGTACTCAAAATCACCTCTAGCCCGAATTGTCATAGGACCACACACATCAGAATGAACCAGTTCCAACAGTTCTTTAGCTCTATAGCCTTTGGCCAAAAAATGCCTCTTTGTCATCTTACCCTCTAAGCAAGATTCACAAACTAGAAGTGCCTCCACTTCCAATGAACTCAAAGGTCCATCTTCTACCAGTCTATTTATCATTTTCAGATTAATATGACACAACCGTAAGTGCCAAAAAAACGTTTGGTTCATTAAAGAAGGAAACATTCTCTTATATGGTAAATTAGATGTATTATTCAATTCATTTAGTTGCATTGTATGAGAGATAAGAGATACGAAATACAGATCATCCATCAATGTACCAGAACAAATAAAATATTTATTTTTCGTAACAACCACAAGGCCATTAAATTGAACAGTATATTTTTCCTTTATTAAACAAGAAATTGAAATTAAATTTTTTCTAATTGAAGGTACATAAAAATAATCTTTTAGAAGTAAAATTCTATCTCCACTAAAGCTGAGAGTGACATCTCTTACTGTAACTGCTGCCACCCTTGTATTGTTGCCCATATGCAACTATATTTTTCCGTCACTAAGCTGCTTGGTTTCTTGGAACCTCTGCAAAGAATTACAGACATGATTAGTGGCTCCCGTATCTATACACCAGGTACTGGTAGGTAACACCGCTAAACATGTTTCAACCAACAGTGATAGCACTTGCCTCTCGACTTCTTCACACCTAGTTTTAGTCCTTTAACTACTTTTGTACCTGTGCCTTACCTTCTTGTGTTTGAATCTTTTTCTTCTTCTTGTCTTTCGGCTTAGAGAAAGAATATTTTTCAACCACATACACATAACCCGGCTTCCTAAGAGCACCCTCGGCTGCTTGAAGTTCTTTAAGAAGTTCTTCCAATGAAAAGCTAAGCTCATTCATGGTATAGTTCAGGCAGAACTGCTTAAAGCTATCAGGCAGTGATTGGAGTATGATATCGACCTGGGTTTTTCCATCAATTTTAGAAGACTAATCATCTTCAGAACATGACTCCCAAACATTTCTTTGAGGTTCATAATCATGTCATAGGCACTCGGCATAGATTGATGTTGATACTGTAAAACATTTGACATGGAAGCCAAAATGTAGCAACGAGCCATCTAATCAGCTTTTTGCCACTTCTAATGGGCATGGATTTCTTGTTCGGTCGCCCCCTCATCAGGTACTGGAGGAAAAATCTCAGTTAATATAATGTTCAAATTCCTTTTCCAGTTAACATAGTTTGATCCCATAAGTTTGTTTTTTTTAGTATAAGCGTGCGAGAATTGAAAGCCATTTTATTTGTGAGAATCACATAATTAAAATAACCGTTAATTATGACAAGAAAAATATTGAATTTTATTTTAATTTGGTTCTCTCTACCATTTTAAAAAAATTCGCCAGCAGTCGGTACCCTGTGAGTAGCATATCTCGATGGGAGGACGTCTACTATCTATCGTTTGTTCAGACAGGCTAATTCCTTTTAATTTTACTATCTAAGCAACTGACCCTGCCAACTAAAATTAAATAGCTAACATAGCGTTAGTCTAGTAAATAATAGCAGTGACTCAAATTGAGAGGATATTAATTATTTACAGCTAAGTGTTAACTACAACCTAATTCCAAATCAATCACCTCGCAATAAACCCTTCAGATGGAGAAGTGATCCATATTAACAATTATCCAAAATTATCCCTAAATGAGGTTTGTATTGGCGATACCGCAATTAATCTATCCGATGAGGAGGAAGGCTTTACTACCAATACGTAGGATTTAATTACATCGCCTACAAACTGGTGATGGAGATCGCAGGATTTATCTGTGAGTAAATTCTCTTTCCCACTTAGATCTTTAAAATATTTTTGAAGGTTATAAAAATTCTCTTAATTAAAATAAATTTATTAATTTTGAAGACCACACGATCTAAAAGAGTCCAAAACTTTTTTCTTTATACACGATTTTAAATATTCTGATTTGCCAAACCATCTTTTCGTGTTTTAATGGGTAACAAATAACATTTGATAAATGCACAAATTTTCCTTTAGCTTTTTAATTAAGGTAGTGATTAAAAATATTTAATTTTTTATTTTAGTTACACATTTTTTGAAAATAATAATTTATTTAGATTAAATATTTTTTTATTTAATTAATTTAAAATTCAGAATTAATTTTCACATTTTTTTGAAAATATTCGATTTAATAAAAAATCATCTTAAACGTGAAATTTCGTAAAAAATAAAATATTTAAAGTTTTTTTCATTTAATGAAAAAAACTTAATTTTATTTTCCTTTACAAAATATTTAATTAAAATTGAATTTTTTAAATTAATTAAATTAATAGAAAAAAATAAAACAGATATATATCATCCACACAGTTCATAAGAATATAAATGCAAGAAATATATATATCCTGATTTTATGATCTAATAGAAACTCTGATGAGTTTCTGTAATGACTTAGTTTGGACCATAGTTGTAACAATCCAGTTTATAATGACCCGTGTAGCGATTCAGCCCAAACCCAAGTATTAGCGACGGTAAGATGATAAGATCTTAGATCACTAGAAGATCGAAAACCTTAACTCGACCTGAAAATCCTAATTCGATCTGGAAACCTTAAAGAGACCAAATTAGGGTAAAATGATCATTTTGCCCATAGTACAACAAAAAGTCTTAAAAATATAAATTTCACATATGGACAACCTAAGTCAGATATTTAAATACAATTAAGTAACAAATGACAAAATAACATCAAAAAATAACAAAAATGCCCCTTGTGGCTGGCCACATTAGGATATGTGCATAAAAAGTCATTTTTTGCCTTTTTAAACTAAAAAATGAATAAACATTGTACAAATCAAGCATTATTATGATCCAAAACTTTTTATACAAGTAATATACATATTAATATAATATTATAGACCAACAAAGGCTAACAAATCATTATTAAAGTTCTTACACACTTAAATAAATCGAAAAATCACATCTAGTTAAAATAGTTTAAACTAGCTTAATTACCTATATTTAAACAATTGATTGTTGTCAATATTTTTATAAATTATAATAATAATAGCACTAAAATAATTTATTTTAGTAAGTTAGAAGACCAAAAAGATACATAAAATCAATTTTAAAAATATTTTCTAGAACAATTGAGTGCCAAAATAACACCAAATAAGCAATTAAACTAAAATTTGAGCACGTTAACCAACCAAATAGTCCCTTAGCTGAATTCCTCTCTTCCCATATGCAAAATTCAAATTTCAAGATACCTTAACAAGAGAACCACTTACCATGCAACCAATCACAAATTAAAAAAATTCAAAATTATCTCAACTAGCATCATTATCTCCACTATATCTTTTCTTATAAAAATAAGACTTAAACCACCTCTTCCCTTCTTCATATTTTGGTTGAGAGAGCGAGAGAACACCAGAAAATACTCAAATTTTCTAGAGAAGGAGGAAAAAAAAAGAAGAGATAAGGAGGAACCAAGGAGGAGCTAGGAGATTTGACAAAGCCAAGTCCTAATACACCATCCACTCTCATTTGATATTTCTAAGGTACGTACAATCTCTAAACATTCTGTCCAATGTCATCCTAAAACTCCTCTCAACTCATCTCTTAAAACACAATCAAGAACAAGAACCAAAAATAGATTAAAAAAAAAGGCATCGTGAAGAAATAATAGGGGTAGTTCATGTGTAATCTATTGTTGGATATATTTGCATGTTATTGTTTTTGAGTTTAATGTCTTGTATAGCTTCTGAAACTTTGATATATATATGTATACATTACATGCATGAAAAGAAAATACACTAAATCTAAACATATCTTTGGCGAAGACACCGAAACCCTAAATGGCTTAATTTTCTGGGTGTTTCAACTTTCTGCCATGAACATTGAACTATCATAACTAATTGTAGAAAAATGATCTAAGTGTGAATTTTATGTCCAAATCTATATTTTTTAGTTATATTTCATACAAAATTAGTTTGAAGTGATTTTATTGGATAGAACTCGAGATACACCATTTTTACCAAAGAGTGTCAGATTCTGACCACTCTGTATTGAAGACATAAAGACTCTAGGTTAGATTGAGAACCAAGTTTAGGTCAAAACATGACACTTGTAGATACCATATTTATATTACTGTCCACCAATAATGAGCCTAAAATATAAAGTCTTGATAGGTCAAAATCCTTCCCAAACTCACTGTTGAGAATCTGTGACAGATAGAGCTCTCTGTCGCATGTTTTTGTAAAACCCAAAACGTATGTTTTTAATGGCCGAATCCAAAAGGGGTTTTCGTGAAAAGTGTAGAGAACATATTAAACTATTTACGAACCACAAATCAGACCTAAATACCCTCGGATGGACCCCCAAAAGGCTTGTGTATTCTCTGTTGAAAATAGGTTCTGCTGAGCCTTTTATTGCTGACTGAACCCATTTTATAAAATGCCCAAAGTCATCAACTGGTTCCAAACAACTAGCCTTAGAACAAAACATGAAACTTGTAAGAGTCATCTTAAACTAAAACAAATCCAAATATCAGATCCATAACCCTTGATTTGATCCCCCAAATTCGAGGCCAACAGAGGCCCAAATTATGTACTTTTCTCTGTAAAGTGTTGAATTATTTTCATTAAAATGGTGTAAATGACCCATTTACCCTAGGATCTGACCTTAGTATTAAATATAAAAATTGTAAAAAATGTTTTTATATAAGTGATGTCCAAAAATAAGATCTTAACTTCTTGTTTAGGAACCCCAAAACACTGTTATGAATTTTAATTTGACACTTAAACTTTTGCTTTAATTTGGCTAAGTGCATAAGTGGCATGTGATATTGTGGGACGTAAAGATATGGACTTTAATGAATTATGATAAATGATTAGTGTATGAAAATGATTATTTGATGATTAGAATTCATGCCACCAAATTGAATCAATGTCTTATGAATTATAGTTTGTACTTCATATACTTGTACTCCATGCTTTAATAAGTTGTACCATATGCTATGTTAGGTTGTACAATTTTCCATGTTTAGTTGCATATTATGCCATTGTTAGTTGCACTTCGAAATATAAGTTATTATATCGACATCTCGTGGGTTACTCCTTATATATTTTTGAGTTATATCTTGATATGGTTGATGTGGGGGAAGACAGACTTTTTATCATGATTGGTAAGTCCTAATTGATGGGGGTGTTGACGATGGGCTATGTATGTGAGATCCTGTACCGTTTCATTTTGATATATATATGCATATTCGATGTTTTTCAATGCATTTTGGAATTTTTGTTTTAATATGCTTATATGCTTTTTAATGCACATTTTGGTTTATCTGAGCATGCTCGGTTGATCCCAAGGGTTGCAAGGAGTTACGGTACGAATTTAAAAAATTTTTAAAAAAAATATTTTAGAGACCTATAAATATCTGGAGTAACATATTTTCAAAAGATATTTTTAAAACTTAACTCGTAAGTTTCCTCCAGTTTTCTCTCTGCCTTTTCTCTAACTTCTCGGGAGCCCGAGGCTTGGTTTTTAACGGACCAACAGCCGATTCTTGTTATAGGTATCGTGCTTTACGCATCCATCCGGACGAAATTTTATTCCAACGAAACTCAATTTAGCACGCGGATCGAGATATCGAGTTCTTCACTCACCGAGGTAGGATTCTAGACTTTAAAGTTGTTAGAGCGTATCGTATGTAATCTTATGCATATTTACCATCTTCTATTCCTGAAAAGTTGTTTCATGCTTGGAAAAAGTGGGTTTTTGGTTTAAAAACCTTTTTCCGTCGTTTCGGTTGGATAAAAACGGTGTTGGATATTTCTTTTGAATCCTTTGGTGATATGCTTGAGCGTGTGTGAGTTCATGGGTGTGAGATGGAAGCTTCGAGGCTTCATCTTGGGTTTAAATGGCAAAATCGTAGGTGAAAAACCTTTTCTGGGCTGGTTCGGTCGACTGAACCCATGGGGTCAATCGATTGGATCATGGTTTGGTGGGTTCAGTCGACTAAACCCATGGGGTCAGTCGAATGGATCATGGTTTGGTGGGTTCAGTCGACTGAACTGTGTTGTTGGGCGTTTTGGCATGATTTCCAGTGTGTTTTTCAGTCGACTGGAGGGAGGGGCCAGTCGACTGAACCTGGGCTGATGGGTTGCATATTGGAAAATCATGTTTTTGAAGGTTTGGAGCTAACCTATGGGGTTGAGGATGAACTTTTAAAATGCTTTGATGAAAACCATACATTTTCATGCATTGATCTCCATGGTAGATGGATTTGATCTTCTTATACATATGTTGTATAGTTTTAAACTCATGTTTTTACATGTTTTGTCTTGATCTTCATGTTGATGGATTGGATCTATTTATACATGTTTAATGTATAAATGTGAAAAAGGTTTTGGTTTTGATAAATGATTCTCTAGATGTACCGGAATAGCGGGTATTTGGCACGAGTTGCCCTCAGTGGAAGTCCCTAAACGTGCGCAGAGTAGATACTTTGGTCCTTTGGGTTAATCCCCGTAAACTTGGTGGTTGGGTGCTTTGTTCCCTCGGGTTGTTGAACCTATAAACTAAGCTTTTATGTTAAGGTGGCTTCGTATAAAACTTGCATTTACCTAACGGGTCCTACGATGTGTAGGAATTGGGTAAAAGGGCAGGAGTCTGTAGTTGCTACACTTGTCCCCTTGTGATGGAGGTGGTACATAGGATTCATTTATCTTTCTCCTCGGCTGTGGGGCTCGAGTGGAGCATACTGTTTTACCGGTTTATTTTCCTCAGTGTGTGTGATCCGAGTGGAAAACAATGTTTGGTTACAGTTTTCTTTAACTGTTGTTTGCATTAGTTATAATGCATGGTTTTATTTGTGATCGAGTTAGCTCCCACCATAAGATTGCATATCCTACTTTATAGCCTTATAGTCTGTTTCTATTGGCCTTCGGCTCCCGGGTGGGATTTTTTATGCAAAACTATTTTCAGGTGATGATATGGAGAATGATCTTGAGTAAATCTTGTGGTGCCTGTGGCGACGGATGGCGGAAGACTCTTGTAGTTTTCCTTTTTGGTATGCCTGTTTCTGAAGGCAGGTTTTGCACGCCATAAGGCGATATACTGTTTGCATGTTGGAACTGTATGTTTATTTTTTATGAGAGATGCATGTTGGGTTTCATTTGATTTAAACAGGCGAATTTGAATGTATGGAAATCTATTATCATAAAACTGGTGTTTGGTAGATTTTCATGTGACCCTGGGTTTTGGGGCGTGATCACTTTGTATCAGAGCTCTGGGTTCGAATACCTAAGAGCCATGAGAAGAGGGTTTATCACCTGGTGAGGTTGATTACTGATGCTTGTGGCATGTGTATAAATGTTTTTCTGACATGCTGATAGTTTGATAAGCATGATAGTTGGTGTACCTATGAGTATGGAGGTTGGGTCTTGAGATGGATTAGTCTTGCCTTCAGGCGTTTGGATTAACAAATTTGGGAGCCAAGTTGGAGACGCGTTTGGCCGACGTGTTTTCTAGCAAGGAATCCGAATAGGTTATCCAATTGACACGTCTGTCTTGTTGATTCTCCTCGGTATGTGAGATGTGTTGCGTCACCTTAAGTGGTTATGTGTTAACCTACTTATGTGTTTATGTTA
>JAOTRH010163629.1:0-12735 GCA_034768845.1 Heliamphora exappendiculata
ATATATAAAATTGATTAATTCATATTGATAGACTTGATATGCAACTTGCTTATTTTTTTCCTTGTAAAATTTAATTGCAATAGCTGGTGAAGATTATGTCAAGATTAATTTAAAAGACATGCTTTGGGAGGCAAGTTGTGTAGTATTGTTTGTGGTGAAAAAAGAGAGAGAAGGGATTGGTTTATACTAGAAATAGGGTTGTTTGTATTAAGTGGGATTAGAGGTTATAATAATGGAAAAAGAGAAAAGGATTGGCCGATGCTAGAAATTAATAGGGTTGTTAGTTTTAATAGAGATTGTATTAAAAGTGTCTTTCTTGGAACGGGCCATAACTAGTCAGGTTATAAATAGTGAGAAGTTAATTATGGTGAATGATTGATCCCACAATATGTGAAATTCAAAAATATTACAAAAAAGCGAATTCTCTTTTTACATAAGAAAAGAAGAAGATTTTTGAAAAAAACTATTTTATTGAACATAATACATTATGTCTATGAATATAATTCATAAGAACTCTTATGAAATGACAAAAAATAAACAAGTAGTATGTGAGCTTAAAATTATTACAAAAAAATAATATTAGTGCAATTGGATTTTTTTATTGATGTAGTAATTTGTTCAAATCTATAAAGAAATATATATTCCATACATATAAAACGTTTCAAGGAAAATTTCGATTAGTGTAATAACAATGAATATGCTGTAACTAAATGCGATTTGATTCGTTTAAGTGTTTCTTTTCTCCCAAATTTCGCTACAAGTTTATGTACAATGTACGTGCGTTCTTATTTTATTTATTTTAAAGTAGTTTAGTGTGTTGAATTTTGTTTGAATTATTTATATTGATAGATTTGATGTTAAAATTGCTCATTTTTTTCTTGTAAAATTTAATTGCAATAGCAAGTGGAGTTTATGTGGATATTAATTTGAAAGGTATATTTTGGGAGGCAAGTTGTGTAGTACACTTGGTGAAAAAAAAGAGAGGAAAGGTGGATGCTAGAAATAGGGTTGTTAGTTTTAATTGATAATGTATTAAAAGTGTTTTTTTTTTGGCATGGGTCATTGCTATTTAGGTTATGAATAGTGACAAATTAAATATGGTCAATGATTGATCTCACAATATGTGAAATTTAAAAATATTATTTAAAAAAAATGAATTTACTTTTTACATAAGTAAAAAAGATGAAAGTTTTGAAAACAACCATTTTATTAAACATAATGAATTCAATCTATGAATATAATTCATAGGAATTTTTATAGAATGACAACAAATGAACAACAAAATTAGTTTAAAATTATTATAAAAAACTAATATTGGTGTTATTGAATTTTTTTACTAATGTTTTTTATTTTTGATGTAGTAATTATTGGAATCTATACAAAAATATACATATCTATACTAATATAATAAGGTAACACCAAAGTTTAGTGAAGCCTATTTACTTGCCCACATTACCCAAAACTAATTTTGTAATTCCAATATATTTAGATTTTTTTTCAAACGATTATAGGTTAAAACTGTAAATTACAAAATTCAGCCAACAATCCACGTGGGCCATGTATAATGTCTAGCACTTTCACTTTCCTTTCCTCCCCCACTCACTCTCTCTCTCTCTCTCTCTCTCTCTGGTAGTTTTCTCTATTTTTACTGCTCTTTCCTACCATTACTTGAGATGAAGATCAAACCAGAGATCGAAGACTGAAAAAGGAGACTTCCACAGTGGATGAGTGGTTGCATCGGGAATACCACATGAAGGTCAATCTCTCTCTCTCTCTCTCTCTCTCTCTCTTCATGGATGGGTTTCTTTTTCTGTTTTTAAGATTAACCATTCAAACGGTTTCTATGGGTGGGTTTCTTTTAACCATCCAAACGGTTTCATGGTTGGGTTTTTTTTTTTTTTTTAAGATTAATCATTCAAATGGTTATTTACTATTTGCAGAAATGTAATCCACGTTCACCTCCGATAGAGATGCAGTAATGGCTACTTGAAAAAAAAAATTACATCATGGAGGTACAGTGCAATTAAAAAATTGATTTATGTTAAATGTTGTTTTATAAAGTTTATGCATTTTATTTTATGTTTTAATTTAAAGTTTTACTTTTTGCTCTGTACAATACTATAGGATTAACACTTTAAGTCCACCCTGTATGTCGTCAATAGTTTTCAATTAAAGCAAAATTAAAAAGTACCCATCCAAACTGTTAAACACCGATTTTACAAAAACCAACTCCAATTTTCTGTTTTTGTTTTACTAAAGACCAATTTTACTAAAACCGTTTGGATGAGTAATTTTTAATTTTTTCATTTCATAAAACAACTTAAGTATATATAGAGAGAGTGAGACAAAAATAAACAATATTTTTTTATGTATAATCATGCCAATGTGCATACAATTTTTTTTATGTATAATCTTTAGTGATACAAAAAAGGATTTCAATTCCAATTCGTAATTCACAAATTTTATTTTCGGGAACAATACCTATTACCCAAATTCCAAACAGACATACCCTTTGGGACAACCCATCAACCCATTCTCAAAGTTGAAGGCTATGTAATGGAATGCATTTTCATATTAAAAATAATTAAATCTTATCATATTGTTACGCACGCAACGCGTGGGCCCAGCCGCTAGTTACATGTATATAGAAAGCTTTGGGTGGACAATTTCGATTAGTGTACTAGCAGTAGATATGTTGTAACTGAATAGGACCTGTTTTGTAACGCCTTGATTTCATAGCAATATAAACTCGTATGATTTTATGAAGAAAAGAACCGAATTTAAGAAATCCGAACCCAATGAGCTTGTAAAGAAAATACTTTGTAAAAAGAGTCCAAACTTCTAATTTTCTCGAGTGGTAAAGTACCCGAGAGCTTTCTAGCCAAAATTTTGAAGAAAAAAAAAAGTATTGAGAAGACAATTTTCATAAATTTGAACATGTTTTACGATAAGCTCAAATTCTAAGAAAAACATACATTTAGTAAGGAAACATTTTTATTCAATCTGAGAATTCAAAAATTCGAAGTTTGAATTCACAATATTCCATCCCATGCCAAGGAATCCAACGCTCTCACATGCATACAAGATACGAGATTATGACTTTAGGGTCTTACAAAATGGGTTAATCAAACTCACAAACATCTATACAAGTGTTCAAAAGAATTATATCTTTATAATTTTTATTCTTAAAAGGTATCATCAATGGATGTGTAATTCTACTAAGCTACACAAAAAAGATCTCTAAGACCGTATTTCTTAATCCATGGCTTTCTTTTCGCTATCACCTGAAATGTTGTTAAAAAATATGAGTCGAGACTCGTAGAAAATTGACTAACAATAAATATATGCATGACATGTGAGGATGATTATTTGAATTGCAACATATAGATTTATCAAAACTGAATTCTATTTTTTTTTTACCAAATACCCATTCAGATAACTAATTTTTCATATGCAGATTAGACCTAATTTTTCTCATAATCCATCATTTAGTCCTTTATCTCAATTTCATTACACCCATTTCAAAATATCAATTTTCAACAACTCTCGCATACACACACACACACACTTTACCCACTTCTCTTCATATCTCAACCATTTTATGGTTTTACAATCTAAATCTATTCAAGAACTATTTTACGGTCTTTCACCGAGGAATAAGTGCCTAACTCAATTCAATTCATGTACTTTTTACGGTCTTTCATCGTGGGCCAAGCATCCAACCCAATTATGTTTTTAAAATTTTAAGAACTGACACCGGATGAGCTTATAGACCCGTGCATGGGTACTACCGACCGAGCCACGCGAGGTCCGCCAAGTGACAAATGAATTCTATAACCTGCCACGACTAACGCCTCCTTCTCGGTTATTAGTAGATGAGCAGGGTACCCAAATCTGCGTAGTTTTTTGATCTTTCACCGAGGAGCTGGACTAGCCCATAATTACGATTCGCGGATCCCAAATCGGTTCGTTCACATCATTATTTTTAACATCTCAAACGCGAGTCTAACCCGAATATAGTTCCTCTCGTCAACACTCAACACACAGCACACGCTAGGATTATAATCATTATTAATCCCCGATGTAGCACCCGTTTCACATTCGGGTTTAATCAATTCAAAACCCCACCCAAACATCCCACGATTCTTCACATTTATCCAATTTTATATATTTGGTTCTAATTAGCTTAAAACCCAAACCAATACCTTATAGTTTCTAAAATTCAAAAAGTTCACATGGTTTGTTCAAAATCACATTTCATTATTATGTGAATTTCAAATATCATCAAGTTCATGAATTTTATACATGTAAATAGGCCTCCACAACACAAAATTTACCAAACCATTAATCAATTTCACCGTTGAATTCGTCAATCCAAAAGCTCCCAACTTTTTCAAAAATTAACCCAAAAACCAAACTCTAATTCCTCATCTTTCAAATCCAACCATTTCCAACAACAACAACAATTTACAATCACCTTAAATCACCCACAAATCAAAAATTTAACATACTTTAACATTAAACCCTAACTTAGGGTTCTAATAACATAGATTTATCATGATTTCATATGTAAATTCAAAATAATCGACTCATATCCAACAAGGTTCATGAGAAGTCATAGATCTTACCTCTTAGATGCACAAGATACAAGTATGGAGTCCTAGTAAGCTCCAAACATGAAGACCTCCAATCGAGAGGTGAGAAGAAAGCTTTCCAACGCCAAGCTTGAGCTTCCAATAGGTGTTCCACAAAGAGAGAAGCAAGAAATCACCAGTAATAGAGCGAGAAAAATCCTAAAAAGCACCAAGGGGAGTTATAGGGTTTCTAACACAAGTTTAGAGAGAGAAGGTAAAGAGGTAAATGAAAAAGAAAGGCTTAACCCGTGATTTTAAAAGTCTGCTCGCCGACAGTCCGCTTGAGCGGGCTTGGGGCCGCTTGAGCGATCCCGTCCCCTTTGTCCCAATTTTTAAAACTTTTTGCCATCTGTCCACTCGAGTGGGTCCTAGGCCACTCAAGTGATCAGCGCTGGATGGGAACCTGAACAAAAGATGTATAAATGAACCAAATCATAAGCTAAACACCTTAAAACTCACCCAAACAACCCAAAATAATTGTTCTTATGTACTACTAAGCATATAATTATTGCTAACAGCCGTTATCATGATCAGGTTTTAATTATTTTTCACAATTAAACATTCAATTATATGCCACCAAACAGACCACAACGAGTTCTCCCACGTAAGACTTGGTCTGTAACACCCGACCCTTCTCATAGGTGACGTCGTCCTCAACTCTGAACTCGTCCTTGTACTCTCCATTCTTGCCCACATTAACTAAGACTATTCCTTGAGATACAGCACACTAGCTCACCTCCAACTCAAAGCACACACCTAGGATCACTTTCATAGGCCAAAACACGCGTTCTCTAATCTCGACACCGTTCATGGAAAAGAAAAAAAAATCACACGTAGTACATCTCACGCACAAGCGAAACCTCTTTCAAGTCCCCACGACGGATCGAAGACTACAGAACCCTAAGCGCACCATCACGTTGTACCCATCATGCTTCTTAAAAAATTTAAAAAATATATGAGGTTTAAAAGGGGAAACAACTCTACTCAATCTTCATTCAAGTTTTCCTTTTCTAACAGGAAATTTACTTTCAGTAGAAGTGATAAACATCAAATTTCTCAAAATTCCAAAAGCCCTCAAGGAATCCAATTTTATGAATGTAATGGATATGGTCACATTCAAGCCGAGTGTGCCAATACCCAGAATAAGAAAGAGAGAAAAAGTTCATTGTTACTTGGAATGATGGCAGTGAAGAAGAAGAGCCAAAACAAGGTGGTCCCGAAGATAAGACTAAAAAATCTAATCTTGTTGTTCTGGTTGCTACCTTAGATTTCTCAGAACCCCCTAAGACCTCCATTGACCCAAAACTCTCAAGTGAGAGTGCTGGTATTGACGAATCTTTGAACTCTGAGTCTCTAAGTGAGACAAGTGAAGAGGAAAAAGGTAATGAGAAAGATGAAATTGAGTGCATTCATAAAACTTATGATGAACTTGTTAAAGAGTGTTTGAAACTCAAGAAAGAGAAATTGAAAGTCAAGTCCAAATTAAATCTTTAGAAAAGGAAATGATTTTTTTTAAAGACTGAACTGAGCGAGAAGAACATAAAAATCAATAATCTCAAGTCTACAAAGGCGAACCTAGTTGACAAGTTTGCTAGTATTGAGAAAGAGAGACTTGATTATCTTATAAAGTTGACTAACACCAGGACTAGGATTTCTGACCTTGAGAAAGACCTTTGTGAAGCTTGCTTAAAGATGAAAAGGAGTGAAGAGGATACTCGGATCACCAAGTTTTCATCTTTTAGAGACAAGAGTAGTCTCGGTTACCTAGATCCCCCTTTGTTGAAACCGAAGATCCCAAGTGATCCTAAGAAGGTTGTGTTCGTTAGTGCTTCTAGTTCTTTTCATTCTCCTATTATTCAGAGTGAAAATGTCATGGATGTCAATCATGTTCAAAAGAAAATAAGTGTTCCCATACGTCATAACTGTGGCATCCAAGATCACATAAGACCAAATTGCTATCGTCTAAAAAGAGAGATTGCCAAAGAAAGTTCTAAGGGTCAACCTATTGTTGGAAGACCTATTAGACAAACTCAAACTAAACGTGTAGATAAAGAGTATGATGTCCTTGAGCACTAATGTAACACCCTAACCCTTCACATAGGAACGATATTGTCCATTTTGAGCAAAAACTCTCACAGATTTGTTCTTCCCAGGGGGTCACCCATCTTTGTATTACTCCTGCCCAAGCACGCTTAACTGCAGAGTTCTGCTAGGGTCTTTACCACCTACGAAAATGCCTCGTTGAATGTAAGGGTCCAAGATTTTTTTTTATAGCCCAGAAACTCCCTCTTCTTTTTTGATGTGGGATACTAAGATATCACAATCCATCCCCCTTAAGGCTGCACGTCCCCATGTAGTAGCCTGCCAGCTCCGGTAGCCTGCCCACGGGTCACGCGAAATAGCAGGAACCCACACTCGGAGGTGAGGAGAATCGATTTGGATACCATATGCAACACCCTGACCCTTCACATAGCAACGATATTGTCCGCTTTGAAAAAAAGCCCTCATGATTTTGTTCATCCTAGGGGATCACCCATCTTTGCATTACTTCCGCCCAAGCACGCTTAACTGCGGAGTTCTGCTAGGGTCTGTACCACCTAGGAAATGGTCTCGTTGAATGTAAGGGTCTAAGATTTTTCCTTTATAGCTTAGGAACTTTCTCTCCCTTTCCGATGTGGAATATCAGGATGTTAGCCCAAGGGCATTTTATTTGAATTTTGATGATTTTTGTAATTCACTTTTTAAGAATAAATGGCTTTAAAAGGATAATATTTTTATATTTTCAAAATAAAAGTGCTAATATATTTTGAACAAATATTTTGACACCTTAACCAAAAAAAATGACTTAATTCTCAAAAGAATTAAAACACTCACATATTCTTAAATGAGAATATTCTGTGTTGAACCCAATTGAAAAATAAGTCAAACACTTTTAAGTCAAAGTATATTTGAATCACATCAAGTGTGTCAATCCCTTTGAATACATGTTTTGACATCCTGACTATTCTATGAAGATATTTTTCAGGTATCATAGTTAATGTCAACACAAATAAATTTTGTGTCAACACAAAAGAACCGTAGCTCTCAGACTCAAAATGAGTCGATACAAACAAGTTTTATGGCGACACAAAAATACCTCACACTTTTGGGATCCAAAAATTTGAGTCGACACAAAACAACTGAGGCCACCTGCAGATTTTGAGGTGTCGACACCAACTGAAGATGAGTCGACACAAAAGTCCCGAGCCTGCCTGAAAAATTTTGGTGTCGACCCCAAAGTTCAATTGTGTCGACATAAAGGAACTGAGACTTCCTGTAGAAATTCGTGTCGACACCAAAGGCAAGTTGAGTCGACACAAAGTGGTTCCTTTGGATGCTGAAGTTTCAAACGAGTCGATACCAGATCCAAATGTGTCGACACCATGATGTTGGTAAGGTAGAGTATAAAATTGTGTCGACCCAATCACTTAAGGGATCCTGCCCTAGACACTTTGTGTCGACACCAAAGACATTTGTGTCGACACCTGCGACAGAAATTCTAACTCGCAGTAGATATCAACTGTTGAATTTTTGACATTTATTACTCCCACCTACCTCCAACGATCATAAATGCACAAGAACTTATATAAGGAGTAACTTCTCAGCAATTACTCCAACTGGAGACTTACATTTACTGTTCTATTGCTTGAATCAAACTCAGAATTCTTAAGCCCTCATTTATTGCTGAATCTCCAGCTCTTGTTCCTCATCTCTCTTTATCTTCTCATTTATTGTAAATCTTTTCTATAAAGAGAGTAAGTGTTCTTTATTAATACTATTCATTTATTGTATTTAAGGGTGAGTCACAATTTATCCTTTGAGTGAGTGAGTAAATCTCATCGAAGAAGAGTTCAAGAGAGATTAGAAGAAAACAGAGACTTATTTTTATAGGATCTTCTTGAAGCTATTTTAAGATTGTGAATGTGTTCGTAAATATTCAGCTTATTCAAGCGAAGTCTTGAAGATTGTAAAGGTTTAGAATACACCCATGAAATATTCTATATAGTGAAAATACTCAAGGGAGAACTTGAAGAGTGGACGTAGGTTAAGAAAAAGCCAAATCACTATAAATTCTTGGCGTCCGATTTTATCTCTCTATCCATTATCTTTTAATATTCGCATTGCTTCAATATTTTCTTATCTTACTTTATTTCATTGAAATATTAAAAGGTTTTTGAAAAAAAATTTAGATTGTTATTTAATTTTTTAAAGACTCAATTCACTCCCATCTTGGGTTACATTGTTCTAACACAGGATATCACAACTAAGTAACCTAGCTGCTCAATCCTCCTATCTTGTCACCGAGATCGACAAGTTATCCTTGGCTATGGGGAGCTCTTTCAAGGTATCACATAGAATGAATCATGATCAGGTTAGAAACTTCAACCACCGTTCTCCACGTCATAACATGAGCCTAAGTAATAAGTTAAACCACACTAAAAACTCCTCTAACCGATCTCAAAGACAATCCTGAAAAAGGAAAGAAAATGTTTGTTTTGTTGCTTGCATTGCTTTAAAAATGCATGATACTTATTTGTGGTATTTGGCTTGAATGTTTTCGTCATATGTCAGGGGACAAATCTTTATTTGTCACTTTTGAAGAATACTCTAGAGAAAATGTCACGTTTGGTGAGGGGAAGAAAGGAAAGATTACGGGAAAATGGGTGATCAAGTCCCTCGACATTCCAAAGCTAGAGGATGTGCTCGATGTTGAGGGCCTGAAGGCAAATCTCTTAAGTATAAGTCAATTCTGTGATAACTCACATAATGTTTAGTTTACGCAAAATGATTGCACCATAATTAATTCTTCTAGCATCTCCATTGTTAAAGGTGTTAGATCATCTGATAATTGTTATTCCATTATGCCTAAACCTGAACTTCTTTGCAACAGGATCTTGCTCGATGAAGTGGAAATGTGGCACCAAAGATTGTGGCACATTAATTTTGTAGATCTGTCCAAAATCACTGGAAGAGAACTCATAAAGGAGGTTCCTAAATTAGCCAGTGGAAAAGATCTTGTTTGTGGTAACTGTTTAAAAGAAAAATAAATAAAATGCACACACAAAAAGATGGACCTTGTTACCACCATCAGACCCCTTGAGCTCTTACACATGGACTTGATAGGTTCCTCTAGAACTGAAAGCCTTGGGAATAAAAAATGCATTCTTGTCATTGTTGACGACTACTCGTGGTTCACCAGGGTTGGGTTCATGAGGAAAAAGTCCAACAACTTTAGGTATTTCAAAACCTTGTGTCAAAAAGTTTAGAATGAAAAGGGTTATCCCATAACCCGTGTTAGAAGTGACCATGGTAGAAAGTTTAAAAACTCCGAGGTGAAAAAATTATGTGATGAGAGAGGACTCAAGTATGAATTCTTTTCTCCACGGACTCCTCAACAAAACAGGGTCGTGAAGAAAAAATAGAACCCTACTAAAAAGGGCCAGAGTTATGCTTCATGCAAAGAGAGTCCCTAAAATTTTTTGGACTGAGACAGTTAATACTGCTTGCTATATTATTAATAAAGTTTATCTGAGGCTGGGAACCTCGCATACTCCTTATGAAATCTAGAATGAGAAAAAGCCCAGTGTCAAATAGTTCAAAGTGCTTGGTAGCAAATGTCACATCCTTAGAGATAGTGAGTCATTAGGAAAATTTGATTCTAGGAGTGACGAAAGAATCTTTCAGGGATGCTTCACAAATAGTCAAGCCTATCGCGTGTACAATCTGAGAACTTCGACTCTTATGGAGTTTACAAATGTTGTCGTTGATGACACTATAGTGAATGAGTTGAACTCCTCTCCTAATGAAGAAGTCTGGCATGTGTTGAGGTGGAGAGTTCAAACTCTCTTGATGAGTTCATCACTGGGGCTTGCTGTGTAGAACCTGAGACAGACCTTATGGGTAGTGAAGAGTCCAATATTAGTGAACCAATCCCTCAAACTGAGGGATATTCCACACCCATCAAAGAACCCTCGACTAGGGACGAGTTGAATCATCCCTTAGATCTTGTCATTGAAAACCCTATGGATGGTATGTTGACTAGGAGAAAAGCTCACATTGAAAATGAAATCACTTATGTCTACTACACTTCCCTAGTTAAATCTAAAAGGATTGAAGAATCTCTTAGTAATGAGAATTGAATCATTGCTATGCAAGAAGAACTTCAACAATTTGACAGAAATGAAGTGTGGTATCTTGTCCCTCGGCCTAGTCACAATAATGTCATCAGAACAAAGTGGTTTTTTTTAAAATAAACGTGATGAACATAGGATTGTGGTTAGAAACAAGGTTAGGCTAGTTGCCAAAGGGTATTCTCGAATAGAAGGGGTTGACTTCGATGAGACTTTTACACTGGTAGCTCTCTTGGAGTTCATTCGACTTCTCTTTGCCATAACTTGTTGTCTTCACTTCAAACTCTACCAAATGGATGTTAAGAGTGCTTTCCTCAATGGTGACATCAAAGAGGAAGTTTATGTGGAGAAACCAAGAGGGTTTGAAGATCCTCATAATCCTCGACATGTGTATAGGCTCAGAAAGACTTTATACGGGCTTAAGCAATCCCCTTGAGTTTGGTATGTAAGGCTCACTAACCATCTCCTGAATTTCGGCTTTGTTCGAAAGGGAGCTGATCGTACTTTCTTCTTCAAGAAGGTTGAGGATGATTTACTCATTGCTCAAATCTATATCGATGACATTGTCTTTGGTTCCACATCTAATCATCTCTCTCACTATTTTGGTGCCAAAATGAGTCATGAGTTTCAAATGAGTCTTGTTGGGCAACTAAGTCACTTCTTCGGATTCCATGTGAAACAATTGAAAAACGAGATTTTTATATCCCAATCTGTATATTCTCATGACATGGTCAAAAAGTTTGGCTTAGAATTTGCCAAGGAAGCCCGCATTCCTATGAGCATTAGCATCAAACTCGATAAAGACTCGGATGGAAAGGATGTTGACCCTACCTTGTATCGCAGTATGATAGGTAGTCTCATGTATCTTACTGCCAGCCGTCCTGACCTTTCCTTTAGTGTAAGAGTTTGTGCTCGCTTTCAAGCTTGTCTTAAAGAGTCTCATTTCGCCGCCATTAAGCGGATCATTTGGTATGTCAAGGGGATTCTAAGCCTGTTTCTGTGGTATCCTCATGATACCAACACAGATCTTGTTGCCTTTTCTGATGCTGATTGGGCGGAAAATATAGACGACTGCAAAAGCACTTCTGGTGGGTGCTTCTACTTGGGTAACTGCTTGGTTGCTTGGCACAGCAAGAAGCAAAATTGTGTATTTTTGTCTACTGCCGAGACAGAGTATATTGCAGCAAGTAGCAGCTGCACTCAATTGTTATGGATAAGACAGATGCTTCAAGATTATGGCTTCACTCAAGGCACCATAACTGTGTTTTGTGACAACACTGGTGCTATCAACATCTCCAAGAATCCTGTCCATCACTCGCGTACCAAACACATTGACATTCGCCATCACTTTATTCGCGATTTTGTTAAGAACGGTGTTGTCTCTCTTGACTTCATTTTCACTCTTGATCAAAAAGCTGACATCTTCACCAAACTCTTAGACATCTCTAGGTTTCAATTCCTTAGGATGTCTCTTGATTTAATATCTCTTGATTGGTGAGTTGAGTGCTTCTTCTTTTTTTTTTGTTCTTTCTTTTCTTTTTTAAAAATAAATAAATAAATAACTTTTGCTAAAGGTGTAAAAGCGGCCCGGCCAGGTCGTGACTCGGGCGGGCCAAGCCTGGCTCAGGCTAGTGAGCTCCAGCCAAAAGTTCGGGCCAGGCTTTTGGGCGGGCTCGTCGGGTTTTTTTTTAGCTTTAAGTTTTTTTTAAATTGTTATTACAACTTGTATAATATAAGTTTAAATTTTTTTTAGTTATTAGTTGTTGTTATATTAGTTTATTATTAATCTATTGGTCAAACTTCTTAATAAATTAATAAGTTAATTTATTATTTATAACAATATAGGTTTGTTAATTTTATATTTTTATAAGTTTATAAATTATAACTTATAAGTTTTAAAATTTATAAGTTTATAACCTATTAATATTATT
>JAOTRH010163640.1:0-12734 GCA_034768845.1 Heliamphora exappendiculata
AAACCTTTCCACCGGTGACATTTGTGTTCACCACAGCCAAAAATCTATTGAGATTGATGGCTTCTCTTTTGAAGAATTTGTCAAGAACATTTTTAAAAATGAGGACATCGACCTCACAAAGCCTCTGGAGGCTAACTCTTTGAAACTAGAGATGCGTCTTTTGCATCATATGGTCAACCACATTTTTCTTTACTAGTTAAGAAAATTTAGTGATGTCTCATATATGCACATATTCATTATGTGGTGCATTCTCGAATAATAAAATCTTAATCTATAATTTTTGTTTATTTTTCATATGCTTCATTCCCACAGCAAGAAAAACTTGTCTTTCCCACACGGGATGTATCTTACTAGAGTCTTTCGTCATTTTGCCGTAGACTTATCTGAGAAAAAAGCTCTAGCCTTCTCAAAACATGACCTGTATGGTAGCACAACTCTAAAACATATGAAAATTGCAAATGTTGACGGAGTCTGGATTACTACTCGCAGTGGCACCACTGTTCCTACCAGGACTCCTCCCCGTGCCTCTCAAGATATTCTCTCTTTCCCCATTGACCTAGATTCTCCACCAATTCCACCTATTAGCACTCCATGGCCATCTCATTATGTCCCTCCTCCTCCTCCTGTTTTTTACTATACTCCATCTGTTCCTCTTGCATACACATCGTCATCCATTCCAGTTCAAGTCGACAGCACTGCAGTTCTCTCTGCAATCAACTCTTTGTCTGAAAAAGTCACTCTTTTTCAAGCCAAAGTCAATTTGGATTTCTTTGATTTGCATCATTCTGTCTCCTCTCTTTTTGAAAAAGTCAAGGCTGTTGAAAAATTAAATCGTTCCTTGAGAAAGGAAATTGAACGCGCAACGGATGCCGGACGATCATTGTGTCGTACAATGGACGATAGTATCGTCTCTATTGTCAATGCGAACAATGCCATCCTACAGCAAGTTCGCAAGGAATACGATCAAGGCATCGTCACCGCCATCCATGCAAATGCTCAGAAGGTGAAAGATCACCTCCAATGGATCAAGGAAGCCTGGGCTAAGCAGTTCAAGCCCAAAGAAACCAAAGAAGAAAAGGTTGCACGCCTTAAAAGAGAAGCAGACCTAGCAATGGCAGCTCGTTGGGAAGCACTAGCAGCAGGTGAAGCCAAAGACAAACAATCACGCACCGCCAAAGAACGTGCCTCCGCAAGTAAAGACAAAGCCAAGGCCAAGAAAGAATTCAAGCACTTCATGGACAACCCCTATTTTTTTTATAATTACAAAATGGGAGAAAAAAGGGAAGGAAATAGAAAAGTGAAGGGGAGAGAAGAGATAGGTTGAAATTTGTTACAAACATCTTTTTTAAGTTTTTTAATGAAATGTGAAGATGTAAAGTTTTTTTTGGCTGAATGTTGTGAATACCTGAACAATTTTCTTGTCTTGAATGAATGATGAATGAATTGTTCTTATGTCCATATATATCTGTTCATTACATCTAATTCATTTGCCTATGATTGTGTGATTGGATGAATTTTCATACACATTTACTATTTTGCACAAATTAAAATAAATTCTGAATGCTTCTTGATCTCTTGTGCAAATTATGTCAAAAATTGCATGTTTCACTCTAATGTATGTCTAGCTGATATAATTACTTTTAATGTTTAAGGCATATTGATAAGTGGAGAACCCTTATTGAAAAATATTTTTAAAAGGTTTTTTAGAAAATGGTAATATAGTTGTAATCATCAAAAAATGAGAGATTGTTAACCCAAAAGATTTTTTTGAAGCCTAAAAACTGCAGAAAACTTGTTGAAAAGCTGTTATAAAAATCATTAAAAAAAATGCGATCCGTAACCCGGAACACCTAAAATCACTATTGGTGCCGCCGGTGCTTATTCTTCGTGTATTCAAATATGTTCTTACATATATCAAATAATATCTAAAGAACACATAAAGTTTTTACTTCGAATGTGAATCCTTCAAGTTGAAGTCTCAATCAAGCCTTCTATTATATTTTCAGATGCGAGTCACAAATATAGAGTGGACAGTGATCTATCGTGATCTTGAACCTGCTAATTTAGCCACCTAGGATTTACGTGGAAATCCTAATTCAACAATGAATGTCATACATATTATGGGCTAGAGTTAACATAACCGCATATATATAGAGTTACAGCAGGGGCCTGTGAAATAAATATGATTTGAGCTTCTAATGTAATTATGAAAACTCTTCTGCCCCTGAGACAATTTTATAAAAATATAAATTACAATTTATACCACTAAAGAATCGTAATTGGACTCCCAGCCACATTCTCAAAACCAATTATTCGAGTTCTTATTATTAAATGCTTAACTCATCTCTGCACGTTACGATTCTTGATACTCGCCAATTAAATTTAATTACTGACAATTTAATTTAATCAATTTCTTACAATTTCTTACGCCATTCCTCTTAACTTTTTTGATGGCAATAGAATTAAATTCACTTGTAGGGTTTGGCCCAGTTAAAATTTGTAATGTTTCTTAAAGGGGTATCGTCAATCCTAAATAATCGGGACGTGGATTCCGTCAATAATTAATATTCTTCATATATTTAATACCGTTATCTAACTTACCGAGAATATTGACCAATAAAATATTACACCCTCTAATGAATCAAAATAACAACTACTAAATATACGCAAATAATAACTAATTCAAGATTAAGTGCATAAGCACTCATAATAACATTGGGGTGTGGATTAATTTATATAATTAGTATAAAATTAATTACCACAATGTGCTCATGTTCAATACACAAAATGTACTAGTACAGAGAGTCGGAATAATATACGACACTATTATATGTTCCCCGTAACTAAGACAGACCTACTAAAACTCTGTGTTACAGTTGTACCGATAGTTTATCAAATTCCATCTAAACTGTGAACCGTAAACTTATATTCTACAAGAAGCTATAATCTGGTCAAGTCGTACTCTACATACCAGATTAAATACTGTACATAATAAAGAATATCTATGCATAATATTAAAATAATGTTATCGCATGCATTACTCGTTAAGATTTTTATAAAATATAAAACAAATTTTATTAAAGAATAAAATAAAATACTAAAATCACAAAATTCATGATTTCTTAGTATACAACCCTGACAAAATCCTCCCCCTTTCACAAAATTGAGTACTCCCAAATGGTACACCTATTAGGCGATACTTGTCTTATATAAATCACTCTCTCAATCATCTCCCAACCAATGTGGAATAAAAGTAAGTTATCATCATTTTGTCAATTTTAATGACACAATTTTAAAATTAATTTCTCATTTATCCATTAATAGTTTTGAATGTCACAAAATTCTTGGTTACTTTACTTATGAAGATAAATAAACTAGAACTTGAAATTATATAAAAAATTAATCTAATTCAAAAATATTTAATTTTAAAATTAGCTAAAAATTATACTCTAACTTTATTCAAAACTCTTTTTTTTTCCCAACTTGTTCAAACATTTTATTTATGTCTCATCAACTTAATTTTTTTATATAAATAAATTATGCATTAAAAACTATAAAATCAACTATTTTGATCAACCACGTCGGATCCACGCAACAAATAACTTTTTGTTACCACTCTCGTTGACCCATTAATTTTTATTATGTCTTATTTGGTAATGCCACATTATATATATTTATTAGTGATTTTTTTGTGGCTTTTTTCATTTTTTATGAATCTTTTCAATATTTTGGGTTAATTTTTTTACTTTCTCAATTCATCAAGATAAAACAAATCTAAAAATATAGTTGTTTTGGAAAATATTGAAAAAAATTTATTAAAGACGAAAAAAACCACATAAAAGCCTTCAATTGATTTTTTTGGTACTTTTTTTTTTGGATCAATTTGTTTTTTTTATTTTTCTAGTTTTTTGTAACAAGAAAAATCTAAGAACTATCATGGTTTAAACTAATATAACAAATGTTCATCAGAGGACAAAAAAAATTTATATAAAAAAATCTATCCACACGGCCCCTTAATATGCTTGAATTAGCTTTTTACAACAACATTAATTCCGCTTTTAGGTTTTTATGGGTGTTTTTTAATCAACATTCTTTTAGTATTATAGGTTTTTTCTTTATATGGTTGTGCATCTCTATTCCTAAATTTTCTGCCCTTTTTTTCGTTTATGTTCAACAACTAGAGTTGACTCAAACTTAATTTGGCTATGGACAATGCACACATAAATTATTGCATAAATTAATTCAGCTATGAAATCATATAAATTATCATATACTTACAAGTGAAGTGTGCCCTATACCAATAGTTGATGTCAAACTTACCATACCCGTGAGTATGCAGTGGCTGATAGCAAGTTATAAGTCCTCCCGAAGCACTCTTTGGCCTTGTTTGGTTCGCCGGATAACAGGTGGATTGAATTAGATAAAAAATATATAAAACTCACATTTTCAAATTTTGTTTTTTCAAACTCTTTATTCCTCGTCTATATCGTAGGATTAGAACTAATAATCCGGTAAATACTAGATTATCAATACCTCATTCATAGTATTAATAATATTAGAAATAGTGTGAATTCAATTGGCTATTTTTTTGAATTAATTTCTGGCCATTATTTTATAATTGATTGGCAATTGAATTTTCCATTCAATTGGCAATGAAATTCTAGAATCAATACCAATTGATTCCCCATATTGATTTTCATTTCCCTCATGAATTCTCTCTTGAATTCTGATGTAACCCTCCATGAAGAAAATTATATAAAGACTCCTTTAGTATTCTGTATTGAGATATAAGAAGGTAAGTCGGTGGAAAGTAGAATACAGGGAGAGGAGAAAAAGAGAGAGACCATATTACAATTGCAAGTTGTGAGAGAGAGAAAGGCAGACGAGGCGCGTTCGAGTAGCCGATCTTTGGTGGTATTTCAACGTTCGAGTCAACCGTTTTATCTTGGGAGAGTGACGCTAGTGGAGAAACTTCTAACACCCTTGGTAGGCAGTGAATCATTCTTAAGAAAACTGCGTTTATAGGGCTCAGTTTATATATTCTGTTCATATTATTTTTACAATTTTGTTTTCTGTAAATTCTATTTATTGTAACTTTTGAAAGTTAATGAATATGTATTTTCTAGACCACCAAGCATATCTTGTATTGCATTATATTTCTCCCAATAATTTTAAGAATGACTCAATTTTCGATCCTGCTCGGTTTAGATCCTTTTTTTTCTCCAGAAAATACATACAAAAAACATATAAATACATGTTTATACTTCTAACATATTTTATGAGTATGTTCAGGTTATATAGATTCAATATCTTCGTTCCTGTATGGGAACAATCATCTTGTTCAGAATTATGTGTTTAGAATAATCCAAATCATAGTTGTTTGCTTTCCTCCATCACTCAGTCGTCTGTTCAGAAATATTAAAAATTCTGGTCGTTTATGTCGACACCTTTTTATTTGTGTCGACACTTTTGGCTGCGTGTGTCGACACATTTTATGTTGGTGTCGACACATTTTATGTTGGTGTCGACCATTTCCTTCTGTTGGTGTTGAGTTAAACTCTCGGTTCTTTTGTGTCGACACCTCTCTCTATTTGTGACGGCACCTTCCTCTATTTGAGTCTCTCGGTTCTTTTGTGTCGACACATTCGCTGATTTCTCTATTTGTGTCGACACCTGGGTTGTTTTTGTTGACACTTTTTTATGTTTGTGTTGACACTTTTACTGTTTGTGTTGACACATTTCCTATTTGTGTTGACCCTTTTTTGTTGATATCAACCATTTCGTTCTTGTATCGACACATTCGCTGTGTGATGCATAACAAAGATTTGATCGGTTAAGGCCATAGGCAACCGTGCATGGTTGACCTTTGAAAGGTTGCCCTCAAATTCCCGCCTAGGGGCGCTGCCCCTAGGAACCCTGCTAGGGGGCACGGCCCCCTAGAACCTCCACTAGGGGATACGCCTCCTGGGACCCCGCCACATGATAGACTATGTTTGAGAGAATTAAGTTTAGATTGTTAATCTATTTTTATTGTCGATATTGTAAAGATCTAATATGCGAATTGATCTTATTTTCAAAAATATGTCGACTGAAAAATAAGTTGCTCCTAAAAAACAAGTTGCTCCTATGCCTGGTGTTTCAACTGTTCCTTTGTCTCACGTGGACAAGGCAGAAAACTTTAGATGAGGAGTTGACTTTAAGAGATGGCAACAGAAAATGGTGTTCTACCTCACCACTCTAAATCTGGCCTGATGCTTGACTGAGAAAGCTCTAGTTGCTGATGAGAATGCAGACACTAAGAAATTAATGGCAGTTGATAATTGAAAGAATGCCGATTATCTGTGCATGAATTATGTTTTGAATGCTCTAGATGACTCATTGTATTCTGTGTTTAATTAGACAAAAACTGCTAAGGAACTGTGGGAGTCCTTAGATCGAAAGTACAAAATTGAAGGTGTTGGGTCCAAGAAGTTCAAAGTGGGCCGGTTCCTTGATTATGTGATGAAAGACTCAAAACTGGTGACGGTTCAAGTCAAAGAGCTTCAGATTTTGATCAATGAGATCAAAGTAGAAGGGATGTTACTGAGTGAAGCATTTCTAATAGCTGCAGTCATCCACAAGCTTCCTGAAACATGAAAGAAATTCAAGAGTTATCTAATGTTCAAGAATAAAGAGATGACTCTTGATGCTTTATTCTTCAAGCTTAATGTTGAGAAAGAAAATCGAGTAAGGAGAAAGAGTGTCAAATCCAACTCCAATATGGCCAATGCGATGGAAGTTGGCAACTTTTCAAGAGCAAAGAAGAGTATTCATGACAGGTATGTCAACACAAGGTTTGACATAAACGTCAAACTAAGACCAAGAGGTCATATTGCCAAAAAGAAGAAGGAGAAATTTCAAAAAAAATGCTTTAACTGTGACAAGTTTGGGCATCATGCTTCAGAGTGCAAGAAGCCAAAGAATGTACAAGCTCAAGCTCATATGGCAAAGGTAACTGAGAATATCTCAAATATTGACCTCTCAGCCATGGTCTCTGAGGTGAACATGGTAGAGTCAAATCCACAAGAATGGTAGATAGACATAGGGGCCACTCTCCACGTCTGTTGTGACAGACAGATGTTTAACACCGTTGAGATGGTGGCCCATGGTCAGAAGCTGTATATGGAAAATTCAGCTACTTCAGACGTGTTACGACAAGGCCAGGTGATCCTCAATATGACATTTGGAAGAGAGCTGACATTGACTAATGTTCTCTATGTACTAGATATTCAAAAGAATATGATATCTAGGTCTTTATTGAGCAAGCATGGATTTCAGATGGTCTTCGAGGTAGACAGAGTTACTCTGTCTAAGGCTGGAATGTATGTGAAAAAATAATATGTGACCAATGGTCTATTCAAAATGAATGTAATGACTGTCATTCCCACAGCTAATAAAATAAAATTTCCTGTTACTTATGTGCTTGAGTCTTCCATTTTGTGGCATTGTAGACTAGGTCATGTTAATTATGATTCTATGCGTAGATTAATTAACTTGGGGCGCATAACTAATTTTTGATATTGATAAGACTCACAAGTTTGAAACTTGTGTGGAGGCTAAGTTAATTAGGTATTCATTTCACTTGGTTGAAAGAAGCACCGAGTCACTGGATTTAATTCACACTGATGTGTGTAATCTAAAATATGTTCAAACTCCCAGTGCTAATAAGTACTTCATCACGTTTATTGATGATAGTATAAAATATTGATATATATATATATATATATGTACTTGCTAAAAAGCAAGGATGGAGCTTTGAAAAAATTCATTCTATACAAGAATGAAGTTGAAAATTAACTTAGCAAAAAGATTAAGGTATTGAGAAATGACCGAGGTAGTGAATATGAATCACCATTTGATAGATATTGTGCTGAGCACGGAATTATCTACCAAATCACTTCACCTTACTCACCTCAGCAAAATAAAACCGCTGAACGCAAAAATCGTACATTGAAAGATATGATGAATGCTATGTTGGTGAGTTCTGAGTTACCTCAGAACATGTGGAGTGAAGCGGTTCTCACAGCTAATCACATCTTGAATTTAGTACCTCGCAAGAAGAACGACAAAACTCCTTATGAGTTGTTTAAGGGTAGGAGGCCTACCTATAATTACTTAAGAAAATGGGGATGTCTTCCGAAAGTAGCTATACCTCCTCCTAAGAAGGAGAAGAAAGATTCAAAAATCGTTTATTATGTTTTCATTGGTTATGCTCAAAATAGCAGTGCTTATCGATTTCTTGTGTACGAATTTGCAATAACAGATATTTACAAGAATACAGTTATGGAGTCCAGAAATGTGTCATTCTCTAAACACATATTTTCGTATAGATCTATTAAAGAGTCCATATCAGTAAAACGAACTTTGCATCCTGCTAATGATAGAAGTAGATACCAAGAAGAGAAAGTTGATACAGAGCCAAGATGCAGTAAACATGCTAAGAAATCAACCTCTTTTGGTCTAGATTTTCTAACCTACTTGTTAGAAAATGAGCTGCGTATGTACAAGGAAGCTGTGAGCTATCTTGAGGCTCTGTTTTGGAAAGAAACAATTAAAAGCGAGATTGATTCCATACTACAGAATCATAAGTGGAAAGTAGTGGATTTGTCACAAGGTAGTAAGCCTTTGGGTTACAAATAGATCTTAAGAGGAAAATAAAAGTAGATGAATCAATAGATAAGTATAAAGCTAAGCTTGTTATCAAAGGATAAAGACAAAAAAAGAAGGCCTAGATTACTTTAATACTTATTCTCCTGTATCTAGGATAACCTCAATTCGCATGATAACCGCTATTGTGGCATTACAAAATCTAGCGACACATCAGATGGATGTGAAGACAGCTTTTCTAAATGGTGATTTAGATGAAAAAATTTATATGGAACAACCTGAGGATTTTTCTGGGCCTAAAGAAAAAGTCTGTAGGCTAGTTAGATCTATGTATGTTTTAAAGTAAGCTCCTAAACAATTGCATAAAAAGTTTGACAATGTAATATTATCTCATGGGTTTCAAATCAACGAATGTGACAAATGTGTATATGTCAAAGAGACCAATGAAGGTTATGTCATCCTGTGTCTCTACGTTGATGACATGCTCATTATGGGAAGTAACAACAAGGTTATCCAGTCTACTAAAGATATGTTGAATTCAAAATTTAACATGAAGGATATGGGTCTCGCTAATGTGATTCTGAGTATCCAGATCACCAGAACATTGGACGGCCTTGCGTTGTCTCAAACTCATTATGTTGACAAGATTCTGACAAAATTTAATAATTCTGACACTAAAGTCGCAAGGACCCCGGTGGACATGAGTATCTATTTATCCAAGAATGGGGGAAAAAGTGTCTCCCAATTGAAATATTCTCAAGTCATCGGGAGTCTAATGTACTTGATGAGTTGTACCAGGCCCGACATAGCCTACTCAGTAAGTAGACTGAGCCGATACACGAGTAATCCAGGACGTGATCACTAGAAAGCGATAGTTAGGTTACTACGCTATTTGAGATATACTCGTGATCTGGGACTGCACTACACTAGATATCCGGCAGTATTAGAAGGGTACTGTGATGCAAATTGGATATCGAACACGAAAGACTCAAAGTCTACAAGTGGATATGTCTTTCTACTTGGTGGTGCAGCGATATCTTGAAAATCTTCCAAACAAACATGTATAACACGTTCTATTATGGAATTAGAATTCATTACTTTAGATAAAGCAACTGAAGAAGCCGAATAGCTACGGTAATTTCTCGAAGATGTTCCAAGATGGCCTAGAATTGTGCCAGCTATGTGTATCCATTGCGATAGTCAATCGGCAATAGGTAGGGCACCGAGTCATATGTATAATAGTAAGTCTAGACATATACGTCATAGACATAATAGCGTTAGAAAATTACTCTCAAGTGGGTTTGTCACAATTGAATACGTAAAGTCATAAGACAATATTACGGATCTGCTGACTAAAGGGTTAACTAGAGAGTTAGTTAAACGAGCATCGATGGAAATGGGATTAAAGGGTTAACTAGCTGACTGGAGATCCCAAGATCTAGATTCAATGGGACAACCTACGTGCGTATACCTAAGATAATCACCGTGGAGTTTAAGAACTCTTACCTATTCCTATGATGCAGCGGTGATTTGGGACGTTAAGCATTAGCTTTTAATGACTTTTACTGGTGAGCCATGCTGGTATAGAGAAATACCATTGAATAAAAGTCACCTATGTGAGTATAAAGTGAGGCCGCTTCATTGAGAATTTAACAAGGCAAAATTCTCAAAAAAATACTTACAGAACCAGGAAGAGTGTTTCATGGCCAAAACGAACACAACCGTGAGAACGAAAATTTCGTTGTGAAAGTCGTTGTGTGAAGCTTATTATCTCGGTTTACTGCTAAGGCGACACAGTTCAATGCAGTACCGCCCACTTGTTTACTAGTAAATCCGATAGGTTCTGACAAGAGAAAGTTCAAGGCTAACTGCTACCTATCCTATGTAGGGACTTTCCGTTATTTATCTTTCTTGTAATCAATTTTGTAATCTGGGTTTGTACTCCCGCCAATTTCATTAATGGGGGAATTGTTGAAAATAATGTGAATTCAATTGGCTATTTTTTGAAATAATTTCTAGCTATTATTCTAGAATTGATTGGCAATTGAATTCTATAATCAATACCAATTGATTCCCCATATTGATTTTCATTTCCCTCATGAATTCTCTCTTGAATTCTGGTGTAACCCTCCATGAAATAAATTATATAAAGACTCCTTTAGTATTCTGTATTGAGATACAAGAAGGTAAGTGTGTAGAAAACAGAATACGGGGAGAAAAAGAGAGAGACCATATTACAATTGCAAATTGTGAGAGAGAGAAAGGCAGACGAGGTGCGTTCGAGTAGCCGATCTTTGGTGGTGTTTCAACGTTCGGGTCAACTGTTTTATCTTGGGAGAGTAACGCCGGTGGAGAAACCTACAGTATCCTTGATAAACGGTGAATCATTCTTAAAGAAACTTTGTTTGTAGGACTCGGTTTGCATATTCTGTTCATGTTATTTTTACAATTTCGTTTTCTGTAAATTTTGTTTATTGTAACATTTGAAAGTTAATGAACATATATTTTCTAGATCACTGAGCATATCTTGTGTTGCGTTATTTTTTCTCCTAACAAATAATACTAAGCTCCCTTGATATTGTTAGTACCAGACTCCAAATTATATTCTCTTTTTATATAACGGTCAAAAGTAACTCTACAAATCTTATCTCATTCTTTATCCCTGTCTAACCAAATATGAATTAAATTTCTCACTGTATACATAATTCATTTTATAATCTCCTGATATTAAAAAAAATATATGAGACCTATAATATTACTTATTATTCATATCCTATTCAATCTTATCCGGAATACTAAACAAACCTTATAAATAATGTATATTATACTCCCGACAAATGAGAATATTCATTATACACAAAGTATTACCCCTGTTTCCACCTAGCTTCCCAAAAAAATCAGCCAACATTATCCCACCCAAGACATAGCCAATACTGTCACATGACGCTCCAAAACGAATTAATAATTACTCGTGATTTATACATTGTAACATTCATGGTCTCATAGTAATATTATTAGTTTATGAGCACTATACATGTTGCGCTATTTACGTGGGGCTTATTATCTAATCATGCAGCAAAAACAGTTCAAATAGAATATTAATGGTGACCTATCTTTTTCAGGTCGATACCAAACAAAGAACAACTCTCTTAATCTATATTGAACTCACTTAATCTACATTGAACTCTACTACACGGGAAAAAAAATGCAACGTGGTATTTAGGCCTCGTTTGGTAATGTTTATATTTATTGTTTTTTGTTTTTAACTTTACATTTAAAAAAATATAAATATATTTTAAAATTTTCTAAATTCTTGTAAACAGACAAATTGTGTTTTCACTAGCTTGTAAACAAATTTTCATTCCATCTTTCTTCCTCTATCGCTTTTTATCATCACCTTCGATCACCTCACTTTGACCATCACATTCGGTTATTATTTCTGACCATCACATCTGGCGATTGGTTTCTGCTCAGCCTTTGACCATCACATATGACCACCGCCTTCGATCACCACCTTTGACCACTACATCCTGCCACTACCTTCGACTACTGCATTCGTCCACAACTTTCGATCACTAATTTTCAAACATTTAAGTGCCAAACATATTTTTTGATTTTTATTTTTTTATAGAAACAAAAAAATACTTTTAAATTATTGTAAACAAAAAATAAAAAACAATAAATATTACCAAATAAGACCTTAATATTTAGTATTTTCATTAATTATCTCTACAGTTTTTGCTCCAAATTCTCGTACACATCAAAATTCATAATTAAAACTAACAAAAGAGGCCCATCCAAAGAGGCCCCAATTAGTCAATTATTAGAACCTAAGACATTTATTTATCAATTGGAAAAACTGCAGTCGGTGCATGTATTTATTTCTGTACAATCTTCAAAATTGTTTTAGTACGTGGAATGCAGAGCGTGGGCTGAATTAAAGTACTCCGCGAACCCCCAAAGATGTCGATCATGTTAAATTTCAATCAATATTAATGATACATTACTATATTTTCTTTTTAAATTGGATATATTCTTTTCTGTGTTAATTATCATTTTATTGTGGGACAGAATAAAGAGGAGGATAT
>JAOTRH010163651.1:0-12734 GCA_034768845.1 Heliamphora exappendiculata
CCATGGCCCACTTCAGCCTAAGCATTGTTCCGCCCCTGGCATACAACCACCATTCTCATATTCCCACCACCATCGCACTGCTCTTCTCTCTATCTTTCTCCCACTTAAGCATTGCCAACCTTGTCATGCCCCCATCTGCACCAAAAACACTGCCATCACCAAGATGCTCCAGATCATGCCACCATTATTGCAATCCCACCCACCCCTAAACCAGCATCATCACCATTGCCATTAGCCCGGTACCACCTCCCAACTCAACAAACACTGCAAGCATTGCATATTACTCTACATATTGCCCTCCTTATCGGGCAAAGAACAAGAAACTCCATGTTTCAAAATTGAAAACATTGAAACCCTCATGCCCAATAACCAGAATTAAATATGAGGAAATAAAAGTTAAATGAAATACCAAGAAATAGCTAAAAGGAGAGATTGCAAACGCAATCCGTTTTGCATTCATTTTAGGGGGGGGGGAGAGAGAAAGAGAGACCCCAGCCTTAATTTTTAGGAAATAAAGGGTTTCAAAATTGAAAGCATGGTTGAAATTTATAGAGAGGGTAGATAAAACAAAAAAAAAAGGTGGTGGTGGCAATCACAATAGACGTGGCCAGAATTAGTGGAGGCCGCAGATGATAGTGGCATAAACAATGCAGTGGAAGGGGGAACAAGAAGGGGATCAAACTTTGCACTATAAATGGATATGTCTTATACATGCGGATTTCAATGAAATTGAAGCAATAAGAAGGGGGGAAAGGTATTGAGAAGAAACTAGTTGTGGTGATACTGGGATTCATCACGATGGTGGTGATCTATGTTACATTACGTAGACCCAAGTGAGTGGTGTGTTGGATGAGGGGAGGTGTAGTGTTGGATTTATTTAATTCTCGTATCCAAGATCTCTAGGATGTTTCTATTTCTTCTTCTTCTTCTTCTTCTTAACTACTGCTTATATCTTTTAGGCTAAAATTTTATTTACAAATTAGCATAGAGCATTTTCTAAATAAAGTGTAGAGTATAAAACATAGTTATATAATAACTCAACTACAGGTGATACTTAACGGATGCATGTCCATCTAAGTATGTCGGATATGTATCCCACAGCCTTACTCAATTGTCGAGTATCCACAACAAGAAGTATCCCACATATTAAAAGAGCCGATGTAACCTAGGTGGTGGTTTCAGTGTTTCACAATGAGGTGGGGAATTTGATGTCTACAACAGAAACAACACTTTATATTGTGATGGTCCTGATGGCCAATGATAGATATGTTGTTGGAGGAAATGGTTCTCTTTATTTATTTTTTTTCTTTCTTCAACTTTCATCATTCTATATTTTAATTTTGTTATGGATCGTAGTGGAATCAAAACAATCATCACATATATTGCAAATGCAGCAGCTTTTGATAGAATGTTTCAAAATCTCTTCGATCGATTTATGTATTGTGTTTTACCTCATATTTGTTTGTGTATAATATTGGTTCTTACTTCTATCTTTTAAAAAAAAATATTGTACAGTGAACATATTATACATCAGTCATTGACTGCTCACAACAGATTGTAACTGCGGAGGAGGTTTCTGGCCTATATTCAAAACAAGGAGTGTCCTATTATCATCTCTCAAAACCTTGGGGAGGTCAGCAAAGTTTACCCAAAATTTATAAATTTGTATTAAAATGCAACATTCTTAGCTTGTTATCTCTCCCCATTCTGTGCAGATTCATTTGGCAACCTCTGGACACCCAAACATTAGAACACTTACCTGAATGATGATGAGTGGTGATTCATAACATGTATCATGACATCCCTCTAAACAGAAGCATATGATTGCATCCTCTTAAATGATTATGATCAGGCTGTGAAGACAGAAATACTGAAACATATTGCACTCACACACTTTCTGAACTGCTTGAATACCAGAGGTTGTCCCTACTTCTATAACATTCTAGGTTACACAAACTCAGGCATGCTAGCTACAGCGATGTTTGTCTTACCTGTTCAAGTCTAACAAAATCTTTCAACTCAGTAACATGGTTAAACTACCTTGGTGCCAAGTTTTATTCAACACCAACTTATAGTAACATGAAGTTTCTATGCAAGATGGCTTGTAACAAAAACTAACAAAGTGGACTAGATAGTGCTACTACTTGTTGGACGACAAATGGGAAAAATGTATGGAAATATATCTGCCCAATACACATCTCATACCCATCATGTAATGTTATCCAATGCCCAACAAATGCAACATACACATATTGGAGGGCCTTGTTATGAAATTAGAAAATGTCCTACCATTTAATGAGCATGGGATGGAGCAAGTGGAGGGAATAAATATGGTGGATAGGTAAGCGCATAAAGGTCGAAACCTTAACACAAGGCCTTTGCCTTAAACTCAACTTTTTATTAATTAAAATTTTATTAATACATCAAATGAGCCATCTTATTTATAAGCTTAAAATATTAATTTAAAAAGAAATTAAAATCCTCAGGAATTAAAATAAAATCCCAATAATATAATATAAAATCCCGACGAAAAAGATATAAAAATAAAACCTTCCTTAAAAATTAATTAGAATCTTAAACTAAGAAAATAAAAATGAAATCCTAATTAATAAAATTAAATTAAATATTAAATAATTAAAATAAAATTGTAGATGATCCTTTGTATTCCACATCATTCTCCTCCACTGGAAAAAAGAACTCGACCTCGAGTTCTTCCTGAAATAATGTACTTAGCCAAGCCAAAGGCAAATACTTCGAATATGCAAGTTGCTTCCGTTTATTTGTGGGACAACTAATCTTTGATCTTAAGACAGTTGATAAGGTCCACCAAACATTGATTGAACACCAATCAGTTTTTTCAAAACCAATAAAATCAATTTTGTCTAACCTGTTGGAATCTTTAGTTGATGGATCATCAATAGGAAGTGCCAAATTAAGCGCATCTTTATGTTCAAGAGGTTCAGTGTTCTGCATAAGAATGTCTGGCTCTTCAATGGGTGGAGGAGGAACATAATCATTAATCTCTTGAGATTAGGTAGATTCAAGTACATCGTGGTCCTCGTTAAAGTCTGGAACGTTGAGTTTAGAACCACCAATGTTTACCTCAGTCAATTGTGAATCCTTTACCCGGCATTAGTGTACAAAATTTATGGTAAATGGGCATCCAAAATTCCAAATCAATAGCCTTTTCGTCTTCCTTTTCATGCAACAAAAAGGCGATCAACTTCTCTAAGGCAGTTCGTATGTGTGCCAGCTGGTTGCTACAGACCCGTTGGTCTTTACGTATCGCTTGCAAAGTACGATGCATACCATCAAATTTAAAGGCTAACTCGACATTAGTAACAACGATTAGGCTATTGAGTATAACATGGAGAATATGATTTTTTGTGTGGCTAAATTGGACTGGTTGGAGAAGGATTGGGTTTTTTTTTTCTTTTTTTTGAAAGAAGTTTTTGTTGTGTCTTATTTGGGCTAGGTTTTTAAAAAAAGGTGAATAGGCTGGGCTATTTGATAAAAAAAAGGTTTAATGGCTAGTGCCTTTCTTTATTTTGTTTGGACTAGTTTGAAAAAAGTTTAATGGGCTGGGCTATGAAAAAAGGTTAAATGTGCTGTGGTAATGAAAAAGGGTGGTCGGGTTGGGATCAGGTCGGGACTTGGGTGTCACCTCCTCACGACCTGTGCGAGAGGCAAAACCAGCCATTAGGGTTTCTGCGCGAAGGAGTTTCCACGCGAGGCGCGAGGCGGCGGTGCGAGGCAACGACGACGACATCAATTGTCAATTGGTGGTGGCGGCTGGTGATGGAGAAGGAAGGGCAAGAGGGCAAGAGGGCAAGAGGGCAAGAGGGCAAGAGGGTGTAATGGCGAGAGGGTGGCAGTTAGGTTTTTCGATGAGTGGTGTCTGGGGTTTCGGCAAGGAAAGGGCACCAGGCATTGACGACATAGATAATGACGACTAGTGGTGGCAACGGCAACTCCAAATAGTCTACTTCAAGGCTGCAGGGAGTCAACGATGGTGAAGGCGAGAGTTATAGGTAGGATTTTACAAAGAGATGGCGACAGTGGCAGCTATGACTGTTGCGTCAACAACGGTGGTGGTGGTGATGGTGATGACTGATGGTGGCAGTGCGAGACATCGATGGTCAAAGACTGGCGCCGATGTAACCGCGGAAAGAATGGCGGTAGGAGCGTTTTTGGCTGCAGAAAGGAGTCAAAGAAGGAGATGGAGAAGGAGATGTGGAATCCCAAGCCTAAGCTTTGATACCAATTGATGCAACACGTGGACGGGATGAGCATGGTTGATAGGTAGCACACAAGGGTCGAAACCTTAACACAAGGTATTCGCCTTAAACTCAATTTTTTATTAATTTAACACCGATTAATACATCTAATGAACATCTTATTTATAAGCTTAAAACACTAATTTAAAAAGAAAATTAAAATTTTAAGGAACTAAAATAAAATCTCAATAATATAATCTAAAATCTTTATGAAAAGAAAATAAAAATAAAACCTTATTTAAAAGTTAACTAGAATCTTAAAATAAAGAAATAAAAATAAAATCTTAATTAATAAATTAAATTAAATATTAAATAATTAAAATAAAATTGTAGATAGTCCTTTGAATTCCACATCAGCATGATATGAATCTTAATGCCTCACTAGGTCTACTAGCCCAAAGGAGAGTAGAAGATATTGATTTGATTTTCCTATTAGATGTTCTTCCGATAACATGACAGCAATGAATTGCTCGCATTCATATAAGCCCTTAGCCCTCTCCAACTTGTCAATGTTGAGTGCATCTATATTATTGTCTAAATGTGTGCTTTTTTTTTGGGGGGGGGGGGGGGAGAGAGACCCTAAAGCAAGTATCTCAAATTCTGTGCCCTGACCAGAAACTAATGTAATGCCCTTAGAGAGAAAGCTGGAAATCTCAATAACTCATTTAATGAAGCATTTAAAAAATAGAAAAACACTTTGTAGAGAGCCCCCCCTTCCGGCGCCCATTTTCCTGTCCAATATATCCTACCTGACACGGGTGAGACATGCCTCTAAATTTAAATATTACATAAACAATAAAACTTGATTCTAAAGAAAATTGACAAAGAGAAACTATAATTAGAAAAAATACAAATAGGTTTCAAAGCAGCTCTGCAATTCATGCTAAGAAAACATTTAAGTAAATATGTTTTTCCCCTGTCTATTTATGAGTGGATGTGTGTGGCTAGGTGGGATTAACATCATTGAGCAACTTAGGGAGGATCTTATGTCACCATAAATGTATGTAACCAACATAGCTTCTAAATGCAAAAAGGCCTTTGGTCATTTGATTGATTGATTAAAGGAGAGAAAAGAGCGTAGAGAGAGAGAAAGATCTTACGTGTAAATTGCAACAAAAACTTCCGGCACCATTCCAACCAATGACCCCAACAAATAAGGTCCATATTTAACGTGTGTTGCCACGGCACAATAATTGTAGATTATATATGGAAAAGGAGAGATTCTGATTAAAGCCACAGCCTGAAACTGATTAAACCAATTTCCTTCACCAGCCAATCTTAGAATGGAAGCTTTTTTTGGATATTTTTCTAGCCACCCCTGCATATGTAACAAAAACCATTTAGTTTGAAATTTGAATAACCACACGATAGAGGGAAAACATTCTTTTAAAATAAAAGACAGGAAAAAAATTAAAGAAACACAAGCTACGCACTTGAATTTTATGGTAGAAGAGTGAACCAATGAAATATGGAAGAGATATGCCGATAGCTGCCGCACCAATTATTAGCAGAAATCCAAATCCATAACCAAAAGTCATACCAGCCACCCACATGGACGGCGTAGATGGAAGCAATAAAGAAGGGAATAATGCCACAGAAGCAAAGAGTAACGTCGCTAGAACTGGTGTGCTGAACGTGCTCCTCTCCCAGTTAATTATAGGTACAATTTCCTGTATAAGAGGAAGTAAGTTAGGGAAAAAAAACAGAGAATAAGGAGAACATGCAATCCTTGCTTAGACGACGGCACATTTTAGGCTTCTACTGATAACTTGTTGATGGAAACATCATGAAGCATCTCAACCTAGGAGAAATGTATCAGAGGATATTATAAAAGGCAGAATCCATGACAATTTCCACGATCCTGATACACCGCATACCTTGTAATTCTTATTAATCATATTCTAGTGCATCTCTATGTTTCAGATTTTAAAGTGTAATATCACAACAGGTATTCAAACAGAGTAAGCATAAGAATTTGAGAAACAAATCCAAACAGATAAGCATGTGAACAATGGCAGCTCTAGAAATTATTTTGAGGGTAGACAGTTATTTAATTCAAGCTTTACAAATTTCAAAAATAAGATAATTTTGATATATTTGATATAATTATTTTCACCAAAAACTTGTAGATAAATGAACTTTTACAATTGCCCTCAATGACTTCTCATATTTTAAAAGCGTCACATAATAACGTCATTATCAATTATTCATCCATTCATTTCCCATTCAGTTACACAATTGGTTCTTTACAATTTTCATTACTTAGGTTCGTGGCTGATTCTTGCTTTGTTCTAAATTCTAATAAGTTTCCAAAGAGAGTGTAATATCTTAAAGCAATCTTTTTATCCTTTTATGCAAATATTAGAAAAAGTGAGTGAATTGGACTCTTTTACTTTTGTGTCAAATACAAATCGACTTAAAAGTGTAATAGCTCATTAGGTGTTTAAATATTAAGGTTAGTTTTTTTTTTTTTTTTTAGTGTTTAAATATTTAGCTAGGATGTTCAAACTCTTTATGAGGGTGTTCAAGCTTTTAAATTATCAATACAAATATTATATATATATATATATATATATAAACAAAATTCAATGTGTTCAATTGAACACCCTAAACAACAATGTAGAGCCGCCCCTACATGTGAAACCACCAACCAAGCTAAACATTTGAGAAACAATGAAACTAGTCAAATGTTCAAAGAAAAACCAACAAATCCAAATAACTAAAACTCTTTTTTCTTTTTCTTTTCCATTTTTCTGTGACTTCGACACCCAAAAAATCGTGGGGGGGGAAAATTAGAATAAATCAAAATCTAACTGATTATTTATCATTTCTCACCTTGTCGCAGAACTTCAAACAAAAAATAGAGACAAGATATAAAGATTAAATACCTGTTTGGGATAGTTTTTAAGCTTGGATTTTAAGAGGTTTAGCATTTTTGAAAGAATGAGGAATAAAAAAAGTGAGAATGTTTGGGATGATTTGAAAAAGTAAATGTTAGAAGAAAAAAAGAGAGAAAATATATTTGACTTTTTAAAGTTGCCTTGAAAGCCATGCAGGCTTATTATCCCAAACAAATCAGCTTAAAAGCTGGGTTTTTTAGAAAAAAAGCTAACTTTGCTATTGATCCCAAAGAGGGCCTAAAGGCTAACAAAAGAGGTTTATTAATTTTCAAGACTACACCTCTTGAAAATTTTGAATAACAACCTAAATTATGTTATTTCTACTGCTAAATATAATCCACTGTTGAATTGATAAAATGAAGGTCCCCAACAATTAATACATTATGCATATATATAGAAAAACTATATAGATACCCACCGATAACTTCCCATGGCCATTCTAAACAAACAATGTTCCCTACAATGCCAAGTGCCCTTCAAGCAACTTCTATTAACCGCCATACTCTTGTCTTGGGGTGTCAATTGTCATCCTTCAAAATCTTCCATGTGTGCATTACAGACACTAGAATTATCTTTAATCATGCTTTGTAAAATTTGATGGAACATTTGGATAGAAATTAGCATGCTTCACCATTTTTGGGTGTAAACAAATAAAGGTCTGTTTCAGTCTTTATGAAGGCAAGGTCTCTCGTTGAAGCACCATCCTCCCATTCCCATGAATGCGACATTGATCAACCAACAAACCCAGTGTACCACAATCTAGAGCATACATCTACTCATTGCGATCACACGGCATACTATGCAGTTCACTTATTTATTTCATCAGAACTGTCGATCTCTCTCACTATTTGCCAACCATTCAAGCATGAGAAGTATGAAAAAACTGAAAATGGACTACTATCACCAGAGCTTTGGGGGACACAAAAATAGCCAACACACTTACCTATAATAGACTCCAATCTCATACTACCAGTAGATATGCCAGTACAGAAAATTGTTGAGAAATTGGATATTGTAGTTGTAGACACAACAACACAAACCACTCCTAGCGAAAACAATAAGGTAGCATTTGGTTCAATAAAATAATTTTTTACATGAATGGTATCACATCATTAGTATCTCTCATTCTACTAAATAGAGGAACAGTGATAGACTTAGGGGTTTACTCCCCCCCCCCCCCGAAGGGCTAATCCATACAAAATTTTGCCTCGGAATTAATTAGGCCCTTCGCTGTAGGACAGTAGGATTAGTACTCAAAAAATTAGTCCTAATCTAACCCGAACATATCAAAGAACTAGAGGAATAGTGATTATTTTTTCGATCATTTTTCTAACTAACGAAACATTAGAATGAATATTTTGACCGAATAGTCATCATTCATTTCCACTGGCATTCCAATAAACCAAACATAGCGTAATAGAAACCATATCGACAATGAAGATCACAAACAGAAATTCTCAAAAACAATTCACAAGGCAATGCATATTAGTGTCACACGGGAGGGGGAAAAAAAGTGCAAACAGATATTTACAAATAGAAAGGGTGAGGACCTTATCCATGAAGAAAGGGCTGACCCATTTGAGAAAAACAGCTGCCAAAAGCCCCGCGAATATCAATAACACCACCACCTTCGCCCACCACCAGAAACGCCGCCATCTGCCCGTGGATCTAGGAGGCAGGGGGTTCTGGCCCCCACCACCCTGTAAGCCCTCCGCTTCGCAATCCTCCGATTCCCCGAGTTTCAAATAATCCCCATTGTCTCCCCCCACACTCAGCTTCAACTCCGATACCAAATAATCGTCGTCTTCATTGTTCACAGTGAACGTCATCGCCACCGCAGAATCAATTTTACCAACCCGTTTCAAAAACCAAAAAAAAAAATTAACTAATATGGATTACAGAAGCCCTATGATTTATATTACAGAATTAAAACCCTAAAATATAGATTACAGAAGCACTGTTTGAATTGAGAGAGTGTAGAAATCCCTGTGTTAGTTGAGAGAGTGAAGCCCTAGAAGGGCGGAACGAAGCAAAATGTAGGATTGGGAGGAAGGAGCGGAATTGGAGAGGAATCGTGGATTACGAGGAAGGTGCCGAGGTGGTGCTGTTTATCAAAACTTCGTTATTTTTTATTTGTAATACTTTTTTACAACTTTAGATTATATTTTTAATTTGTTAAAATTTCATTCATCATAAATAAAAATAAAAATAAAAAAACACCAAAAAAATTAAACGTAGCAGCACCGTTGACGGATGAGGGACAATATTTGTTTTTTCTGTTTTTATTTTTTTGCATTATTTCTAATTATATAAATTAAATATTTTTTATTTTTAAATACATATATTAAATTTATTTTTTCAAATATAATACTACTAAAATATAAAAATGCTATATTTATATCTCATTTTATCTTCTATTTTTGATATGTTGTCATTTTAATTATAATTATTAATTAATCAATATTTTTTTCTCATATTATTTTTAACTATTATTAATATTATTATTTATATAATTTATTACTTATATTTGATACGTCGTCGATTCCACGTTGCTCCGTCACTTTCTCAATCTTTTCAATTCTATCTACCCTCTAATTCCTGCAATATAATGGTTCGAGTAGAATTAGGTCTTAATCGAGTTCGAACTAAACTATTATAGTATCAAACTCGGGTCAAACCATAGCAATTCGCAGTCTTACGCCCAACTATTTACGTTTTTGAATATGTGCACATTAAAGCGTAACCCTTTCAATTTATAAAATTGGTGGTCAACTAAATGACATTGTTGGTAGTTTTGATTGATGGAAAATTGCATCAAAATTATTGTCATAAACTTCCCTGTCATGCTTGGAACTTAATAAAGTGAAATTATGTAAACTTCCCGTCATGCTATGCATGACTTCTTGATGTTAAATTATGCTCATGACATATATTTTGCACGATTTCTTGATGTGTTAAATTATGCTCATGACATATATTTTGCACGATTTCTTGATGTTAAATTATGCTCATGACATATATTTTTATATTATATTAATTTCATGAGGCCATAGATACAAGGATAAAGTTTCGTACCCTATATAGTTAAGTTGGTCTTTTATTAAAATATTATCTCATTTTTCATTTTGGCAAATAAACAATTTTCCTTGGTATCTCAATGTTGCTAATTTGAATGTAACTTTATTCTTGCTATTCTCAATAATAATTATTTAATTCACCTTATAAAAATACAAAATAAAAATCAAGAGTAAAATTAGAGGGATATAAATTACTCAAATACGCTATAAACGTATATGTGTATTATGGAGAATCATAGAGCACATTCAGTGGAAGAAGCCCTTTAGGGTTAGATAAATTATTATTTAAATAATGGCACCGTTTGGATAATTGCTTGTTTACTTATTTTATTCGGCTAATTTTTGTTTTCAATAATTTTTTTCATCGTTTAGTCAAACTATTATACTTTTTTACTCTTCTAATTTGGACGATCCAAAAAAATAATTTTTTCATCAAAATATAAAAAAACTCAAAAAAGACAAAAATAAACCAAAATAAACCAATAAGTCAAATGTTATATTGCTTATTTTCGTCTTTAATGATTTTCTTTTTATCTTTTGATCAATTTTTTTATTTTTTTGATACATCTTATTGAGAAGATTCGAAAAAGTAAAAAAAAATAATCAAAAAATAAATATAAGCAAAATAATCAAAATTTTGCCCATAAGAGAAATATTATAAACTGACAATTCAAAAAAAATAGTTATTGTAAATAACTATAAAATCTGACCCGATAAAATAGATACTTCTAATTTGAAAACTAGTAAACATTGCAAAATAAATTAATGTATTTATGAACATTAAATTATTCGTATGTTCAACTACATCTAATTTTAGAATTCTAGTTGACAAGAGAAAAAAAAATAGAATATCGACCATATATTTTTATATCTTAGCCACTTGTATGACACAAGGGAAGCTACTAAACATTGACCAGATTGTGATTTTGAGAAAAAAATTAATTGCAAATAACAATTTTGAATTAGGTAAAGTGTTAACCTAATTAGCAATCCCATTACCTAATATTTAATTTTTTGGGGCCAAGTTCATGCGAGGTAAAGTTTTGGTTTTAATTGACTTTTCGCAAATATATAGTGGAATTAGTTTTCTAAAGATCAGTCGAAGTGTAATAAATTCAAAAGCACTTTGACCTCATTTGGTAATCTGGTTTGAAGTTAAAATTTTTTATTAAAGTTATTTTAAGTTAGATAAATAAAAAAAATTCGTTTACTGGACCGTATAAGTGACTTTAAGTTAAAAGACAATAAGCTATAAAAAGCTTAGCTTAAAATTATTATAATTTTTTTAAAATTTAAGTTTAGATAATTTTATATTTAATATGAATTTTGTTTGATTAATTTTAACGAGTATATTTTAAAAATATAATTTTTATAAGAAAATGATGTGTATAATAAAAGTTATGCTATTTTTTAAAATATATATAATTTTTTATGTAAAGAAGCTAAAAAAACAAAAATGCTAAAAGCCTTTAAGTTGCCAAACGAGATTTTTGACATTTTAAATTTTAAACAAAAAAAGTAAAAAGCTCAGTTTAAAGCTTATTGCTAAATAATCCCTTTATGACTAATAATGTGAATAATGATATTTAATTAGGGAATAAATATATATTTTATTAGAAAAAGAGAAAAAAATATAATAAAAAAAACTAATACGTTGAGAATCGAATATTCTCCTTAGCTACTGTACTTCATTACTACAGCTACAAACTTTTAACTCTGCAAAGTAGCCAAAAAATTATTTGTAATATGTATAAAGAGAGAATTTATATATTTAGATGACTAATGTAGTTTAAAATATAGCTTAAATAAAAGTAGACAACTTATAGTTGGAGTTCTAATAGAATTAAACGAGTAATGTAGTCATGGCATGATGATAATATAAATTAATGAAACGTAAGATGATATTATTTTAATTTTTAAATAATCCAAAGTTTTAAAAAATAGGCATTTGGAGATGAAAATCTAAACAAATTGAACAGATATTCAAATTTTGGTTTGGTGAATAAAAAAAATATTATAGTTCTATGATTGAACCTGAATATGTGCCAATCAATATAAACTATCAATTTAAACTTATAAATAAAAATGAATTAAGATGATTAGGGTCCATCCACTGCTAAGACTCGTAAAGCAATTACTTTAACTCTCAGTTTCTAGGCTAATTTTTAGGAGTATTATTCGGTCCTTCTAGGATTCTATGTGGCTAATTCACGTGGTGGCTTCATTTAATATGGCGACGATAAATTTTACAGTAGAAACGTAATGACTCACTTTTGTTTGGTGATTAGTGTTGGGAGAATATCCAACGCCAAAATAAAGTACATGCTCGAAGATCCAAAAAATACATCTTTATTAAACTTTCAACAATTTACAATAATCTGAAATTATAGAGAATGAAATAATATGAATAACATAAATGAAATTTGCAAACCGAGTCCTGCAATCGCAGTTTCCTTAAGAATGATTCGCCGCCTACCGAG